>VYZM01000251.1:548065-617777 GCA_013398915.1 Dromas ardeola | reverse complement strand
GGGGGGGGTGGGGGGGGTTTGGAGGGGAGTGGAAAGGAAGAAGGGAAATTGTTCCTGTTGTATTAAGCGAATACAGCATACAGGGTTTTGACTCTATGGTTCATCGTATAAAGCAGCTGGGTGCTAAACAGCACCGGTAGAGCTCCCCACGGACGGAGGGGATGGCGCCATGCCATGGCGAGGGCAGGTGGGAAAAGCAGCCCTGCAGCCTGACTTGCCCAAAATAACCCTCCCCTCACCGGCAGCTCCACACTTCAGATACTTTTATTAACTAAAATCCCAGAAACTCTTTCTAGCTGTTCCAGCCAGCTGAGCTGGGAGAGGCAGATTTGGGGCAGCACTTCTTGCCAGAGGTGTTCAGATTGCGCAGCCACGGGCAACCTTCCAGAAACTCAAGGCAGACGAGACTCCCCCACCCCCAAAAAATTGCAAAGCATCCTCTGTTTGCCACACTTTCAGAAATGCTGTGGATATACAGCCCCAACGTGATATCCCAGACAGACAAGAATGCCTATGAACAGAGACTAACCCCTCATCTTTTAACAACAGGGAAAAAAACCGGTGATGTTAACAAAAGCACTCATCCAGTGAAGTTTTTTTTCCCCTTGGGTCTTTTTTTTCTCCTCGTTGTTGTTGTTTTCTAAACTAATCCATATTACCTGTGCCTTTTGATTTCATTATGTTAGATGCTATTAATCTGGATATATGATTTCAACAGTGAAGAGATGGAATTTGTCATCAACAAAAGGAAAACATTATTTTTAAAGGAGTGAAAGATTAATGTTCCACCACGGACTACTTAAACCCTCTACAGCAACAGCACTATAATATTAATCCAACTTTGATGGGTTTTGCATAAGGCTCATAATTAAACATTTTCTTTTCAATACTTTATAGAATCCCCATCTGTTTTTAATGGCATCATTTTGATGTTTTTCTTAATAATTCTGGCAGCCTGTTCTTGAAGCTTCAAGCTTTATTTTTTGTTCCTAATGTCTTCTTCTACAGTGGCTGTATTGTGCCAAAGCTGAATGCAGGTTTTTGGAAACCCATAGTTCTGCCCCGCGTTGCTGTCTCTCCCCGCGTTCCCGGGCGGCACAAGGCACAGCAGCGCTCTGTGCTCTCGCTTTGCACGCCGGCTCTCGTTAGCGTTTATAGCAGGCGTAGGATACCACCCCTGGATAATGGAAATATTTGCTCCTTCCAGCCCTTGGCTGGGCAGCTGGTCTGCTCCTACCATCCCTCGCCTCCCTGCACCGAGGTATCTCCTCCCAGCTCTGGTCGCAGGCACCACTGCAGTACCAGTAAATAGATAAATGAATAAATAGCCAGGCTTACTCCCGGAAACTCAAACAATGTTAAATAAATCACAGCGATGCAGCTTAGCCAGAGCCCTTGACTCTCCTCTCCACACCAACACCCAATGCGTCCAGTGAAGGTAGGGAAAGACATCGCCTCTCACCCCTCTCTCACCTTTAGGTATTGAAACTGGGGGGCAATATCAGCCCGGCACACAAAACCCGACGGTGTGAGGGGTTTAAAACATCCATCAAAATTACCTGATGGAAACCTGGAATGTGAACCTGGCAATGGCTTCTGCAAGAAGCATCTGCTTTCCATGAGCAACGTTGGGATTTTATCAATACAAACAAAAGAGAGAATGCTCCAATCCAGCAGTATCTCAAAAAAAAAAAAAAATCAAGAAATAACACCAATTTCCATCTTAGGTATTTTTTTAACTAATTCTAAATATATTTTTAATTGCTACCCAAAATGTCATTACTTTCCAACAGAACATTATAAAAATAATATTGTCATTTTTAGCAAAATTTCTGCTTGAAATTTTTTTGTTCTTTTCATTTCTAGCTCTTAGACTAGACTATTTTTCCCTCCAATATTTTTCATTCTTTTATATTAAATGCATATTTGGTGACCTCCTGTGGTTCCCATGGATTAGAACGGAGGAGCAGGATGATTAATGGCTTCAGTTTAAATATTTTATACTCTCTGTAAAAACAGAACAAACTGATGGATGTGTACTTTGCTATTTTCACTTCAGTGTCAGGGTCCCCCTGATTACATTTTCCCCTTATTTTTCCCCCACTACCCAACATTATTAACATCTTTTCCCATAGGAAAGGGACTCGAGGGTTCCTTGCTCCCAGGTTTGGCGCAGGCAGGGCTTCCACACGTGAACAGATACTGCCCTAATCGGGGCTTTCAACCTTGAGGAGCTTTTAAATGCTCTCAGTGTATTATAATGGTCTCCTGGTCTCAGGACAGACAGATGTGAACCACAAAACTGAAATGTTTCATCTTTTGGCGCCTTTCAGTATGTTCCATGCTGTGCTTCAAGTTTGCTGAAGGATCAGAATTACTTCAGTTCTAGGCAATATAAACGGACTGATCAAAAACATTTAATTATTCAGGGTCAGCAAATCTGGAGAATCTAATAGCAACAGACAGAAATAACCCTTCCAACCGCTCTCATTTTCATTAACTATTATAAAATAGAGAACTGTTTAATTACCAGAAAATATCATAGCAGAAAGACCCAACATCTTCCCAAGAGTCTTTCCCAGTCCACTCAAATATATTTGGCACTAAAGCATAATTTAATTTTCTGTAGATACAGGCATACACTTGTACACCCAGACACACACAAATAATTCAAATCCTTATCTTATGCCTGCTTCAGACTGACTACTTGAACACAGACGCAGCCTTTCAAAACACACCATATAAAGAGACTTTCACACATTATTTCTGTACCTGTCACCCTGAAACGTGATGATGAGGATGATCCAAATGGAAAAGACAACAGAAATGGTTTCCCTATTATTTCCCCTATTTAACTTCACGTTATGTACAGGTGTCTGGGCAGCACGCTTCACAGCGCAGGGGCACAAATTTCCCCCCCGTCGTTTTCTCTTTCCCCCAAAGGAAAAAAGAAGATGGTGCAGAGACGTCTCCCAACGCACTGATCTTTCTGTAGTGGCGGTTTTGCGTAAACAAATACAGAGCTGGTAGAAGTATACGACCTTAGCGTGACTGACTACACGGGCCTCAACAACAAAATACGCATTCAGAGAACCACCAATTTGTTAAGAACGTAATATGGGGGTTCAGGAAAATATAATTCCAATCGGGATTCACACACTGCAATGATAAATAGAGAGACCTGGATTACAGCAGTATGCTGATGACACCCAGTTCTCATGAAATCACATTAATTACGTTCATTACGTGTAAGAAGAATCAAAGTCCCGGCAGTTATGAACACATTTACTGCTCTAAGGGATAGTTTTGCAAAGCTGAAAACAATTATCAAACCATTCAGTGGAAAAGGAGAAATTAAACAGAAGTATGGGAATGATACTTGGGATCGGCTAACATTTTACAAGATGTTTACAAGGCTTTATTCTGTAGCTGAGAAAGTTAAGTTGCCATGAAAATAAAAAAAAAACAGAAAACCTATAAAACAGTGTCACTTAGAGGGGAAGTGGGAGCTGATATAAATATAATAGAAAAGAGGGAAGCTAACAGTCATAAATGTTAATTTGGAGCTATAAATTACAGAAATTTGCCAGAGGAAAATAACGACACAAGAAAAACTCAAGTTCAGTAGGAACAAAAGTGATCTGAATTATGGCACTAGTTAATTGTCAAAAATAAGGTACAAAAGCAAAAAGTCCTCGTACAGCCACTTTTGTGAAATATTTGGGGAAAAATGTCATATCACGCATATACTCAGTGATGACCCAATCTCAAAATAACCCAGAAGGGAGTTAAATTGTAGCTATGAAAGCCAGAATTTTTTTTTGTATTAACTTATCCAAATAATTGGCATGCAAGAGTTTTCAGGCAGCTGAAGGAGATATCCCCTGAATTGTGAATGTGGATTTCTAAGAAGAAAGTGCCGGTTTCAGAGGACTGCAGGAAACCCAGCCTGGTTCTGGCATCTGCAACGGGCCAGAGGGAGCAGTCAGCTAAAGACAGACAGACCTGATATCAGAGCAGGCAAATCACACCACAGTAATTTCCTTAACCAACTGGGTTTTCTTCCTTGGGAATTAAAGTAATATATTTATAGTTAATGCTAATTGATATGTATTTATAGATCCTATCAAAGTACATGGAAATTTTTTTGGTATGATTATAAGTTTACCTGATAAAGGTAGTTCTGGTCACATAATATACTTAGACTATTCAAAATATTTGGCCAGATAATAGTTATGAATTTATATTACAGTATAAATCCTTGGATGGTATTTTAGAGACTGACATATGGAGAAGACATTACTCGTAAGTGATTATATTTTATCTGATAACGGAATCAAATGGAACGATACAAAATACACACAACTAAAAGACAAGTTTAAATGCAACTGCGAACAGGAAACCATCATCAAGTAACTATAAATTCCCAAGACTCCTACAAGAATCACTTTCTGGCTTTACCAAAATCAGAGTTTTTAATTAATGACAAGGCAGAAACACCTGACAAATTCAGAACAGTATGCAGAAGATGGAAAAACTGAGGAGCTGCAAGTGAGGAAGACATCAAGGCAGCAGAGGACTTGGGCTTCCCGGAAAGATGGGCGGCAGCAGCAGACAGACCTGTCAGTGACACGGTAGTGATGCCACAAACACAAACACTCCTGGAAAACTGCCATGGGGTCTGGCACTTCCACTTCGAGGAAGAGTGTGAGATATGACAGAAGATTCAAAAGAAGAACAATAAAAATGATTAAGAGATCAGAAAGTGTGCCTTTGTAGTGAAAAGCATGGGGAATAGTTTATTTAGCTTATACAGAGGGGAGGAGGAAAGAATATCACCATGGTCTGATATGGAGATCTCCTGAGCTGAAGTAAACAGCTGTGTAACGAGAGCAGTGGCTGGAAGATGGAGATGCTGCAATGAGGAATAAGACCAAGAATAATTGTTTGGAAAGTTCACCAGATCCTGTGCTCACTCAGCAGCAGGGTTCACCACTTTCCTAAGAGAGATGCTCTAGCTGAAGCAGGTATTAATACAAGGAAACCATTGCCTTTGCAAAGCAGAAGGTCAGGCTGGAACAGCCTTCCGACGTCAGGACAGATGTGACCTCAGGATTGCTATCTGGGGTCCTACCCCACGTCTACTAAAAGAAACCAGAGGAAGGACACAGCGTTATTAGTAAGCGATTATATAAATCTGTCTGATAATGGAACCAGCTTTCTTTGTCTGATTAAGATCTGGAACTCTGGCTGTGATTTATCATTTTTATACTATTCTCTTCCCCCAGGCTCCAGGTCACAGTGGTGGCATTGCCACAATTTATAGCGCAGGCGGCTTGGCGGAGACGTAGAGCCTTCCTGACATTTTCTTATTTGGAGCACCTGGCTCTCCTTGTTTTCGCTCTCCTTTCTGCAGTGGCGAGGATTGCTTGCCATTCTCCAGTATGAACACGTTTCCTTTTGTAAATAAACTGAATAAGAAAAATTGAGAATTTTCATGTTTTCTATTTGCCTATTAATCTGCGATACAGTGTGGACAGGAATTGGCAGCTCTCACGTGAAACACTTCACTCTGGTTATCAGATTCCTGACAGAGGATAAAACTCCTCCTGTCCAGCTTACATATGTACATCCTCTCCAAAAACCCTTACAGCTAGGTGAGGAATCTATCCCTCTAGCCACAGCCCCATAATCCCCCCAAATCACTTAAACTGCATTTAACTTTATCGCAGTTTCAGGGTGAAGGGGTTAAATCACAAAAAGAGTCCTGGGCAGGGTACCTGCACCGGGCACCGCTGATGTGAACCAGTGATGCTAACTTCCACCATTCAAATTCACTCAACAAAGAATTTTTTTTATTATTTTTGGTTTGGATTTTTTTGTTGTTGTTACAAATGCATTCTGGATTCTAATTATTTGCCTTCTTATTTGGAAATGGTTTAGGCTCACATTTTCCAGCTTATCTCTGCTACCACAAAGGCTGGAAACTTCTTTCTTTTTTTCTTTTCTTTTTTTTTTCCTTTTTTTTTTTTTTTAAATAAAAGATGGCATTGTCACGTAATCACAATACTGAAGGAAACGGGGCTTTGAGAAAACCACCAAATATGGCAAGACTCATGGTGAAGGCGCTGGAGGAAGACCTGCTCACTTCCCAGGGCCCCCGTGTTTTCAGATTCGCCCTGGCGTGGTGCACAACCATCACCTCTGCAGCATCTCCGAGGCCCAACGCCACCACAGGAGAAGGACCAACGTCTCAGATCTGTGTCAGCCACAACCCTTTCCTACCAAAGCACCACAGGGTTTCTACAGCCCAGCCTGCAGCTCACCAGCCTCCCTGCCCGGCACAGGTTCGCAGCAAACAGAAAGGTTTAAATCACTCTCTTCTGGTTTCTCCCAGAAGACAGTGGTGGCGTGTCCACACTTTGAAGGTGACTCTCACAGTGGCAACACATCCTCTTTGGATGGTGTCCCTCTTTCAGGATGGCGACCATAGAAAGTATAAACACTGTTCTACTCGGTGCTCAGTAGATGGTGGGGGCGAAAAGCCAAGGTACTGTTTTTTAATCTTAAAGTAAGATTCTGATCCACAAGTTTACATTCGTTTGGCAACTATTTTTTTAATTGCTACTGCACTACCTAGAAATCCCAAGCAGGATCCGCATCACTGAGCATTACACGTCACCTTACAGCAAGACAGGCCCTGATGTGGGGACTTATAATATGAACCAAGAGCAGGGAAGAGAGAAGCCTTGTCTTCTCCTCCCAGACAGGGAGGGGAGACGACGAGGCATCCAGGGCAGCTCTCAAGGAGAGTGAGGCACTGTAACCCCACCACCACCCAAAAGCTAGTTGCCTAATTCCAGGCTAAGGAGCTGGAAAAACATCCCTGGCTCTATCACTTCTGAACCATCAATCACTGCCTATGCCAAAGCAGCCCTTTCTCAGAGAAAAAAAATATTTCTCCTCTCCCCTCTTACCCCAGGACAGTTGCTGTCCTGGCAGGATCGCTGCCTTCCCTTGGGGGGTTCAAGCCTTGCACTGGCCAGGAGAAATTCTAGTGTTATGCCTATGGAAAAAAGGGCTTTTTTCAGGGTACGATTAGAATTATTAAGTGATATTATCTGGGCCCATAGATGTTAATGTTTGAAGAGATTTTGGCTCGGTCCATTTAGTCTGGATGTAAACTCATTTTATAATTCAGTTGTCAGCAGCTGGCACCCATGGCTGGGTGCTGTTGTAAAAAAAAAAAAAATCCCTCAGATGTTTCTCATGACTTCATTTTGTCACTTAAACAAATTGCTCCTCTGCACCAGGCACACTGTGCAGGGAAAATCCATCCTCTGACTTCAGAGGGGATTAAACTTGGTTCTAGGGCCTCCGTTCTGCAAAGCACTTAAGCACCTGCTTAACTTTAAGCACATGCCCAAGTCTATCCATCTTTTTTTTTTTCCCTTCAAGAAAATCCCTGAAAGTACACAATTAACCATGAACAGGTGCTTAAGTCCTATTAAAGTCAACAGTGCTTTCAAATGTCAACGGAATTTAAGAACATGCTTAAGTGTATCATTGAATAGGAGTCCTAATGCGAGAAGAAAGAACTGGTTTTGTCGTCGTCTTGGCAAAAGCCATAAGAACACACTTGCAATTCAGAGGATTTTCTTTGTCTGTGGCACTCTGCCTACTCCGTTACTAAAGAATTTGTAAAGAATGTTCCTGCATTACTCAACCGCTCTCACATTTATTGACCATATTTCCCATATTAATAATCCTCAGTGTAATTATACTCTCCCCCTGCCACTCCAAAAATCTCAAACATTTGTTTAGTATCACAATGTCCCAGTCTGGAAGGAGGGGACGAGGAAGAATTGGGATTAAAAGGAGACAACTGAGGTCTTAGGTTTGTATGAAGTCGCAGGGAGATTTGGGAAGAGTTGGGGAGATGGTGCATCTGCCCCTGGACCACAGGGTCATCCTTTCCCCTCATTACAGCAAGGTAGCACATGCTGAACTTAGAGAAATCAGTAAACTTTGATTACTGTTGTTTCTATTTGCATGTTTACCTCCACCTTTTTACTCAGCTTACTGCAACACCTTGTTTATTGAGCTGTCAAACAGTTCCTAAACATACACATATGGTCCAAACTGCAGCTAGCAGGGTGCTGTACCAGATGAGGCTGCGCTCGAGCGCTGTGCCCTGTTTTAAATCAATTGCTTTGGCTTGCAGTCAAGGAGCGTGTTACTTTTAGAAACTGTACTGCGTGTTTTTAAGATGGTTTCGCTTTGGCTCCAGCTCCACGATTAACCAGAGAAACCCTCACCAATGCTGCAGTACTTTATGTTCGTCTCACAGTAGCCTGTTATGAACCCCATGCGTTACAGGAGACATTCCCAAAAGACATTTCCTTGGAGAAGACTCTGATCTTCTTTCCAGTCAAATGCATCGTCTTCTAAGAAGCTACTGTATGGGTAAGAGTGGCTGCAAGGTCATGTCAGAAGACATATGGAGATATGTAAAATACTTGAGAAAACGGTGCTTTTTATATTACTGCCAGTAATATACCATATAAAAAGATATTAAAACAAATTCTGACCAACGGATGGTAGATACGGTAACAGACTATAATGTACCCATTGTAAAGAATTCCCAGTGGAGACCGTGGAAATCTTACATTGATTGAGTCGCGCTGGACTGGAGATGCATTGAAAAACTTCCAAATGGTAAAATATTAGAAATACTATTTTGAAATATTTACCAGTTAAACACTAAAGTACTGTTACTGGCTGACCTTTTCACAGCAGTTGTTTCTGTTGTACTTTTGTAAAAGCAGCCAAGAGTTTAGGGAAAAAAAAAAAAAAAAAGAAAAGAAAAAAAAAAGCTTATTTTCAGTCTAGCTACCACCCCTGACCTGTGCAATAACATCATAATGGAAGAATAATCATTGTAAACAATACCCATGGGAGTTTGCTGGCTACGGCAAGGGACGAGTGCAGCCAACTTCACTGCTTTTCTTTACTACATCATTGCATTTTTGTCTGCATATGGATAAGAAGAAGGTTCCACTCAATGCCGGTTGATGGAAAGTGCTAATTGTTGACACATTAGCTAATTGTTATGATTGCTTCTTAACAGTTTGTGTCTAGGAGTCCAGATTTCATCCACCAAAGTGTGAAGATTCTTTATAGCAACAAGTGCTGTGAAAACATTCACACAATGAGGTCCTAATCTTGTGGATCTCTCAACCAAGTGACAGCCTGGCAAACGTGCTGTCAAAGTGCAGACACTCAGGAAAAAAAAAAATAGGAAGAAAAACTAACTCCCTCGTCCACCCCATATTTCAGACACATGTCATCTGTTGTTATCATTAATGATCTGTTTTTACAAATGGAGTACCACTATGGAAAACTGAGAGCAGGCCAATCAAAATAAACCCAGCAAAACCCATAATTGTCTAGTGACAATCTGGGCTGCTTGGGATGTAAGATAATGTGGGTGTATTTAATGCAGAAATGCATTACGTGCCACGCTTTGCAACTGCCCTGTTAACTCCAGACCTTGATACAACACAGGAAGGCTGGGCTAATCACGGCTGCATTCTCCTGAACCCTACCTAAGCTCAGGTGCTAAAAAACCACATGGAGTGAAATCCTGGCGCCATAAAAGTCCATGGCAAGTCCTGTGATTTTAATGGGAGCAAAATTACACTAATGATGTTGCTTTGGAAAAAAAAATAAAAAATAATAATTTATTTTTAAAAAAAATGTAACAAAGGTCTACAGTTCTGAGCAACCACAGATGCTTGCTGCCATTGGCAGCACTTTTCTGACTTGAGCAGTGTCTTCTCCCTTTTACACACCAGCAAAAGAGACCAGCTATATTCCTACTGTTAATAGCGGAGTCGCACCTTATGGCTTTATTTGGGGATCAAGACTCTGTTGTGCCAAGGGCTGCAGATAAATAGTGAAAAGGCAGCCTTTGCCCGTGTCTGGAGGGCTGATGGTGCTTTGCAACAGCAAATACTCTGCATTTCACTGGTGGTTGCCAGCGTGCTGTGGGAGATCGCTCGGACCCCAGCATGCTCCCACCGTCTGGTCTCATACACAGGCCTTCCATATCCAGGAGCTTCTACCAAACTTATTTAAATTACGTGCACCAGGAGGAAAGATGTCCCTTCCACCCCACACTTCATCAGAAATAACTTCTGTAGGCACAAAAGAAACTCTTAATGCAAAGGCTTTTTGAACTGACAAAGAAATAAATCAAGTGGTGGCCCCAAGTACCCTCAAACTGCAGATGGAACAAAAGTACAAAATGAAACCTTAAGATAACACCTCATTTAACTGGAAGACTCTTCAGATGACACATTAATATCACATCAGGTTGTACAGAGCAAATGGCTCTGTTCAGACCAAAATCCAATCAGCAGGTGTCCAAAGAACTTGACATCATAAGCTTCTTCTGGGTTTTGTCCTATATAACGCATCTTTACAGAGTTTTACTATATTCCAGCATTAAATATACAATATCCCTTGTGAAAGGGAGCAAGAAACTCTCTTCTGTCTCCCTGAGCCTCTTGAACTTTGGGGCCTGGCAAAGAGAGAGCACGCAGGGCCACTTGTCTGCTTCCTCCATCCCTGGGGCACGGCGGCAGGAAGCAAGCTGGGAGCAGATTACGCCTTGGCCCGACTTTTCCCACTTGTTGGCCAGAGCCGCTGAGTGAGAATGGGGGCAGATGCATATTGCTGATAAAAGCCTTCAGCAAATTCCCATCCTCTCCTTCGCGAGGAGGGAGGAGGAAGTCGCAGGGCAATTGTAAAACTCCCAGCCACCCCGAGAGATAGCGCCGAGCCGCCGGGACCGACGGCATGCCTGGAGGAGAGCTTGCAAGGTCCCTGGATTACTCGAGTTGGGATTGCTGCTTATCAGGTTGCAAAATCCTATCCTATATTTAAACGTCTTTTTTTTTTTTTTTTTTTTCACATCAAATTGTCGAGCCATTCCACCCTAAAACTGGGTCAGCCCGCTCAGCAAAAGCTATAAACACTCAATGTTGCATGTGCAACACTCTGCCAAAAGAAAAGAAAATGAAAATTATCCATTTACATGGGTAATGGGAAATACAAAAACATTTTAAAGGATTACATTTTGGAACAGAACCAGAAATTTCGAAGTTACGAAAATTAACTTGATCTGAATAATTTTTACCAGTTCTAATAAGAAACATAGACAAGGCTTTCCAAGTACTCATAAAAACTACAGTTTAGCATAAGAATCTGTGACTCTCGACTCCCATCATCATTTTTATATTGCAGGCAAGCTGAAAGTTTTTGGATTCCTATAGTGTATTTCCTAAAGAAGGTTCTCGCTTGTAAACACATACAGAAAGGGAAAAAAAATAGATCAAAACAGAGAAGTGATGCTGGCTACAGAAAAAGGCAACAGGGAAATAGTACATTCTCATTGGAAAGTGGTTTATGTGTGTTGCTGTACAAAAGGGCCCATGTGCCACGGGCAACCATGTATAGACCCTTCCAGAGGTGGAGAAACCACCCTGACTTTCAGATCCAAAAAGACGACTTCTACTTCAATGCAAGGAAGCCACACGTCCTTGCAAAATTACATTTCGCAAATAAAAAAAAATGTTGGCTGCCAGATTAGAATAAATCAACCTTAAAAAGAAGATAAATTAAACCATAAAAGTCCTTAATGTATTTGTGGCTGCTCTTCCACCCCCAGCACACCACACCATGCCCAGGCACTCGAAGCACCTCCCCATGGACCACGATGCTCAGTCCCGGGTGTGTCGCAACATGGCAGGGCAATCCAAGGACAACCTATCAATCTGCAGTTTGGATTTCCTGACTTTTTTTAGCTTGGCCATAGTTTTAACATGACTAAAATATAGACTTTTCTATGTTCATCCGAAACGTCCTGCAGATGCCAGCCACTGTTCTGGTTCAAATGTTAATGAAAACATCCCAGAGAGACCACTGCTCCATGGGACGATTGACTCATCCATTAGCCACGACGCTATCTGGGTCAGGAACAGCAAACAAGGTGAATGAGGTAAGGGAGGTCATTCTTCATAGCACTGGTCCCAGGAGAGCAGGAGAATCCAAAAATAAGACATTTGTTGACTGGATGCCCTTGAGCTGGCAACCAAGCTGACTTGGTAATGGAGCCAGCATTAGACATCAGCCTGGGCTTGCTGCTGCCAAGCAATCCCAGTAACCAGCGAGAGTTAGCAGGAGAGAGACTGTGTGATTTAATAGATTAAGAAATAGGCTAGAAGCCAGTCACTCACGAGTTTTAATCCTGGCTCTGACATCAGTTGGACTTGTAACCTGTGGGTGTGAAATTTGTGCTTTTAAACACGGGTGGATGTAAAAGGGTGCGTTAACTGGAAGGTGAAGTGGCTGTTGCCCTACAAGCACACCCATTCCCTGCCATCAGCAGCACCACCTGCAGTACGTGCGTCAGCACACGCGATATAGCCCAAAACACAGTCCACAAGCTCCTCATCCATGGCACACCTGGATGGGACCTGAGGAGCAAGTCTGAATCTCAGACTTATTCTACCACCAGCCAGTGCGTCCATGTCCTGACAGGGAAAGCTCGGCTTTGGGAAGTTTAAGTCACTTAAGCTCTGTTGAGTTTAAGGGAGTTACTCCAGCCTTACAGCCTGGCAGCCTGGTTTGCTACCCTTGCTTCTTTTAAATCCTGCTGTTGAAGGTCTTGCTGCTGACATTTATAGGGGAGTCCTTCCTCCAGCTGGTGAGATTGATGGTCCTGGGTGAAGCTCTTTAGTTATATAGATCTGGATGTTGCTATAAGGCAGCGAGGTGTCAGCTGACAGCACTGTTACCCTGATCTGTAAAAGTCTATATTGGCAGCTTGAGGGAGGTTGATAATGGTTGCAAGTTTTATTTCTGACAGAGTAAAATTTTCTGGACTCTGACTTCTCTGAAATAAAGAACTGTGGAGGCTTTTGTGTTCCATTCCCTGAAAAAAAGTTTCTAAAAATGTTTTAAGAGAGCAAAAAAAATCATTAGAAAAACAAAATCTGTTGATTCGTATATCATGATAATCTCAGTTTTCACTTACTAATTTGGTAGATACGGAGTTTTTGGCAGAGGTATGACTTTTGAAGGTGACAATGTCCATCTAACTCAAGTTCAGTACCTCCTCTCTTGCTGTATCTGTCTGGCTTCTGTGTGATCAGCAATCAGAATAAAAGCCAATTGATTTTAGGTTATAATGATCCTGCAACCTTGGAGGTGCATTGAAAGGAAAAAAAACTCCAGCACCCTCTGCTGTCTGCACACAACCTACGCGGGGATCCACCACCGCTAATTCTGGACATTTACAATATACACACCAGCTCCACACAGGCTGCAGAAAACTGAGTGCTGGAAGCGACGGTTCAGGGGACTCATTTTAGATGTCTAATTTGAGGTGAGATGACACCCTACAAGACGTACCAAGGAAATCTAAGGGCTTTGCTCAGAGGTAGGCATGCTCGTAGACACCTGCAACAGATAAATCCCACCTTGATAGTGTGCGAACGAGAAGAAATGGAAAGGTTTGGCACAAGGAGGCATCACAGCAGATGGTCTCATCAGATGTTGTGCCCGTGTACATCCAGGCTAAGTTTGGTAGAACAGAGCAAGAAAACTTTGCTTGGGTTGTAAGGAAGAGATTCTGCTCCATGGCAGCCAGAGAAGGTTATGAAACTCCAAGGAACAACACAACCAGGAGGAGCCAGAAGGGCAGGAACTGCTGTACTGGAGAAGCACTTATTTACTATTAAATCTGGGCTCCAAAAGCTTTACTCCCCCCGAGCTCGCTCCTATGTCAGCCCAAACAGCTGAATTTCAGGAGCTCTATTTTTGTTGTCATAAACGACCTATCTCCTGCCACCAACACATGGGAAGGAATAAGACCTGCCAAAAAATACATTATGGAGATGAGACATTCAGCTCCTGCAAAGTACCTTTAGTACCTCTAGTACCTCTAAAACTCACAGGTACTTGTCTGACACTGAAAGTCCATGCTAAGGAGATCCTTGTATAAAGAAACTTTGGTGAATTAATGTCTTCACCCAGCAGATTTACTTCCAAAATCCATGTTCATGTCAGGGAGGAGAATCAGACACTTTCACCAGCAGCAGTTTCAGCATAGAAGAGATGCGACTCATACCTCCTCTTGCCATTTTGGCTATTGGAGATGGGAGTGAGTGCATTTCTTCATCATCTCTGATGGGGTTTTCTCTTGAAAATTATACAGTTGTCCAAAGAAAACAGAGATGCTCTAAATATCATCTGTCAAAAAATAAGATCACCCGTTGGCCCTACAAAAGCACTTGTGAAATCACAGCTAAAGAAAACTTGTACTTTTAAAATAACTGAACTAATATCTTTGTTTATTCCATGCATGCCAGCAGCAATTTAACTTCAGAAAGCAGTAATTTCAAGCAGCTCTGGCTGCCATGATTCACCACTGTGAATGATTTTGCCTCTCACAGCAAACCGGGAAGTGGCGTGAATGGCTTATTTTCCTGCTCCAATAAACTCTGACTCGTCATTTTGCAGATTTGTCTTTGTTTCTTATTTGCCTCCGACATAAAAATAATCTGAAGAATCAAAGGAAAAGACCTGAAGGGAAGGACGATCTCAAAACTTATTTAGTCGTCTGCATCTGTGTGGGAGCAGCCGCTCTCGCTTCCTGCCAGTCACCTGTCCGCTGCGGTTTTCCACGTCCAACTACGTTCCTGCAAGACGGAACTTTATCTTTTTGATGATTACTCAAACATAGCAGAATTTAAACGCCAGATAAAATTGGAAAGCTCTGTTTTGGACAAACTCCCACCTCGCTTTTTGTTTCAAAACAGAAGTGTGAAGTAAAAGAGACATCATTTTTTCCAGCAAAGCGAAAATCAGTGCATCTCAACACCCAGTTAGCACATCTGGGGTTTGACCCAACTCATTTTTTATGTGACCCAAGAAGGCTGCCAGCGAGGCCGTCTGTGAGCGCCCAGGGCCCAGAGAAAAGCTTCATCTTCAGCTGACGTTGAACGCCGCTCCGCATGGGCGGGACTTCTGCAAATCTGCCCGTGCCATTTCTCAAAGGTTTTATTTTCCACAGCCTGCATGTCTAAAAAAACCCACGTGTGGTGATAAACATACGTCACCATGAACACCTCTTAAATGTTGTCTTCTACATACATTAAGAGATTTTTCAGCCCTACCTGAAAGAAACTATGATTTTGCTGCAAATACCTATACAGCTCTTTAACTGCTTTCTGAAATGGTTTCCCTTTTGTACCAGCTGCAAAAGGATTTCCTGGAGTAAGCCACTAACCAGGGTTTGCGTGAGACCACTCGGCTGGCTTTTTCCAGTAGGTGCATCTGGATGGAGACTTGGCTTTATTGCTACAGTTTGCTACCAAAGTCAACAGCAAGTGTCAGCAAGCCCAAACTTTACACCGGTTGGGAAAGGGCCAGCAACGTGCCCTCGAAAGGAGCTGCTTCCCAGCATGGCCAGTCCCGGGAGAGGCAGTGTGTCCTTTGGGATGAGCCCTTGTCTTTGCTTGCTGCTGCAGCAGCAGCGGCGGCACTGCCATCCTGCCTGACGGGGCAGGAGCTTGCAGGCACCTTTTACACCTCTTGTTC
Source organism: Dromas ardeola (assembly GCA_013398915.1). NCBI lineage: Eukaryota > Metazoa > Chordata > Aves > Charadriiformes > Dromadidae > Dromas > Dromas ardeola. The sequence goes on along the minus strand of VYZM01000251.1, from coordinate 602,108 downwards.
TTCTGAACCTCTCTGCAGACCAGCTTTTCATTTAGGAAATGTTAATCATTCCTTTTGCCTTTTGCACCCGTTTTTGTTAGCATTTACCACCCATACCTAGCCAAAAGATGTTTGCAAACTGCAAACATCCCCCCGGCCACCGCACCGCCAAGGTCAGCTGGATGCTGCTTGGTGGGGATGAAGAACATCTTTGGGGACCTCTCAATCTCCCCAGATGGCTGCCACAGAGGACGAAGTTTCGTACCCTCATTGCTCTATGTCCCAGGACCAAATGAGCGCCTGCTTAACCTGAGCCTCGCTGCTGCGGCTTTCAAAGGGGAAAATTACTACAGCTCAGTCCTTTCCAACTGGAAATGATTATGACTTTGTTGCTACCGAGGGTGCTCCTTGGCTGGCAGCCCAGACACCACAGGTAATGGCCGCAATAGGAGGTGCCGCAGAGACATTGGCGTTTCATCGCGGGGGAGAAAAAGGGGGAAAACACACTATCTGCGAGCCCGACACAAACAGCTCAGGGTAAACCCATTTGTCAGAGTGGCAAGTGACCTTTTCCGTTCACCTGTGATTAAGGAACCAGATTTGTTCATTAAGGCCAATAAACCAAATTAAGACGGCTGGGTGCAAGGGATTCAAGCAGCTTTTGCCATCCCACTCCTTGAACTCATCTTATTAGAGCAGCCTGGGAAGTGGAAGGAGTAACTTGGGGCAGGTCAGGGCAAAGCAGTGCTAAATCTGTGTCTCTCGACCCGTTGTTAATCATCTATTCTCTTTCTACAAATGAATTTGGAATGTGGAGCAAATCATACTAAAAGATTTCTCCTCCTTGCTGAATACTTCAGGAGCTTTAAGGAATTCAGCTCAGGAGCAATGCTTCATTCAGGGCTGTTGATTAGTTCCACCGTGGAGTGCACTAGACAAGACAATAAGTGGAGGACAGACACAGTGATTCATAGATTACTCTGCTGAGAGTTGCAGGTGTTTTGGGATCGAATGAAAGGAAAGGAGGTTGGGTCAGTTCTCAAACCGCCTTCCTGTTAAAGGATTAGCACGGGTAACTCAAAGTTATTAAAATCACTCTCACAAATGTAAAAGTTGGAGTTTTTCCTCAAAATTGTCTTTCTTCACAGACACACAACACCCCCCACTCTTTCCTAGTAGAAACAGCAAATATCTCCAGTTTAGGGTCAGCGGCAGCACCAAACTGAAAGCAAAGAAGGGGGCCAGATCCTCACCTGGTGTAAACAGGAAGAGTTTCCGGAAAACTTTGCATAGAAGTCAAAAAAATAGATTCAACCAAAGCCCTGAAACTTTTCTCACTTCCCAGAGGTGGCTGGATGTCATAAACTGTGTGCAATTACTTAAGATACAGGTAAAGGACTAAAGCTTTTCCTTTATCAGTGTGAAGTATAAATACTACATGTTAAAAGGATTTTAGTGAGGGACAAAAGGAGAGAGTATTATGCACCTTGATGAAGCCAACAGAGGAGGGTTTCTGCCTTAGCCTGGGGAGAGCAGGAGCACAGGAGGGTGCCAGCCTCAGCAGGGGGATGCGGGGGGTGGCTCTGCCAGGTGCCACGGCTCCCTGTCCCCCCCAGGGACACACCAGCAGGGAGAGAAGGCAAAGGGGTTTTGCTCTCCAGGACTGCAGCCAGGAGGGAATAACTATAATTTAACCACATGCCCTGCTTAGCTACAGCAGGGAGCTGGTGCTGCTTCAAGCATTCATGCACCTGCCCCATCCACATGGCCAGAGAAACCATGTGCCACCTCTTTTCCCCAAAATAAAGCAAAAGCCCCTGTTTCTCCATCGCCTTCCACAGGACCCAGCACTGACGCTGCCCCTCCACGCCGCTCTGCCAAGCCTCGCAGAGCCCTGCGCTTACGTACACAGGCCCTCAAGGAACAAGTCGCCAACATACTTTTGAATTCGATGCTTCAAATGGGTATGCAAATCCCACATTTCATGCATCATGGGGTGTTTTACGCTTTGGCAAGAAATGAAAGTCACCTAAGAAGCAATTGCCATAATAGGGTGATAAGCACAATAGAAAGACATTTACAGCGCTAAACGTATTATTGATGTGTCTGGTTTGACATAGTTTCTGTACAGCAAGACACGTAGTTTATACGTCAAAAACATGTTTTCAGTGACTACAATGTACACATCCAGAAGTGCAGTACTGTACTCTGCTCTTCTACAGACACTGCCTAAAATAGGAATTAGGAAGTGTTACTAATTAAAAAGCAATTTGTCTATACTGTATAGTGCATTTCTCTGGGATTTTGACTTGAGGAGATTCCAAGCATTTAAAAAAAAAAAATAAACTCAGTGAATTTTTGTCAAATCTCAAAAGAAACAGTAAACAGAGTAGATAATAAGCAATAGCAAGTGGCTCGATGATCTTACCTGCTTTTCTCACTTTTAGAAACATATATAAAACACATTTCTTTTTACCTTTGATATTTGGAGGATTATTCATTTTTAAATCAATTTTCCAGTTCCAAGATGTACTGTATGGCAGCATTCATGTTGACTGCCACGCTCTTTAAAGTGCATTTTATCAAATATTCTTAACTTGCAAGTAAAACTATCTTTCTTCCTCTACTCTTCTTTCTTTCTGACCTGCAACCATGCAAGCAGATTTGGGCTGCTAAGAGCAGCTCCCAGCCAACACACTGCTTCAGGGGACGGTGGCAGGTCCCCGCTGCTGCCCATGCTCCCCTTCCCACTCCCGGTTTCCCCAGGGCTGGGATCCGGGCATCAGGTAAACAATCCTCAACTTGCATTTCTTGAAACCCGGTTAGCAAAATCTGCCAAGTGATGGAGGGTGAGCTAAGCCAGGGAGATCCGTAAGGATACCAAAAGCTGGAGGAGATGCTCCATCTCCAGCCAAAGCCAAGTCTGGCACAGAGACGTAGACCAAGCTGTCCCCCAGTCAACCCTCAGCCCTCATGGTGGATGAGAAACACTTTGCTGTCTTTTGGGACAGAAGGCTCTGGTACTGTGCACTGCAGAATGTGCTAATATTGCTGGAAAGAAAAGCCCTAAAAATATTAAAAGGTGTAAGGTCACTCAGCACTGAAGTTACTCCAGCCTGAGCCAGCATATAAATTGTTTGCTAAACAGAGGATCTACACACATCCCAAACACGCTGGCCGAGGGACCATCATGAGGCTGACACCCCACCCCCTCACCTGCCAAACCCTAAAAAACACTTGTTTGTAGTTTGTCATGTCACATTAAATTGAAATCTTTCATTGCCTAGCTGGGAAAGGATAATAGAAAGCAACATTTCAAGGTGATCTACCTTTCCAAACATAATCTTTAGCTAATTAATAATTAACCAAATATTTATTGGTCAGCTGATACTGCTTGAGATACGGAGTTCCAGGCAATGCACCAGTGAGATCTCACACAGCCATACTTCTCTTAATTAAGCACAGGTGAAAGGATATTTCAGCTAACCCTATTAATCTGGAGGCCCTTTGGGGTAGGAGCAGTATGAGTGTGATGCAGCTCCGCATCCCAACCAGGCTTTTCCTCCTCCTTGCCACCATCCCCAGCTGACGGCACAGCCAACCTTGCCAGAGAGCCATATCTTCAGAAAAATCTCTGCGCAGGCACTGCTCTGACTTCAGGGACGGTTTCCCTCTGGATTTGGCCCACACTCGGACACCTCTGCATGGGATCGGGCATCCTTTCTCCCAGGTACTCCCCAGCCTGCCAACTGCTAAATTTCCAGCGTGCCTGCAGCCCCCTTGTGGAATGAGGTTTCAAAAACTATGCCGAAAAGAGGTATTGTTTTAATTTAAGAGCCCAGAGGAGTTATTTTTAGCTGCCGTGGGGCTGATCCTGCAGGTGCCGCAGGCTCCCGGAACAGCAGCGGCTCCTGCCACCTCTCAGGATGTGCTGGAGCCACTGGCGACCTGAGGGAAGAGTCCACTCTGTATCATATTTAAACACCAGCAAAATGTTTGCCTTGTTTCTCTATAATCCCTCAGCATGGGCTTCTGGTTGGGTTTGGTGGGTTTTTTTTGCTTTGGTTTAGCCCAGAATCGGGGATTTTTCTTCGCAGTGTTATTTCTAACCCTCCGGTGTGATTCTCCGCTTGCTGCAGGACCAGAGGCACCTTCCGCTGCTGCAGGCTGTCCAAGCACGGCTCTCACTTTCAGTGTTTCCCCACTCACGCCTGATAAAATAAACTGCAAGAGATATCAAGTCACTTCTGATTTCTCTCTTGCTGAAAACACCTCAGTGCTTCTCAAAATGCCACACCCATCAAAATCCCAAGCGGGATGCAGGACCCAGCAAGTGGTCCAGGAGCAGAGACGCGGGTTCGTAAGGCACTCGGAAAGAAACGCACAATTAACATGCATTTCTTTCCCGGTACGCATCTAGCAGAGCATATCAAGGAGCAAGCCGGGGGGTGGAAAAAAACCCACGCTACAGTGTTTCTAATAAACTAAGAAACTTTTTTGACTTTCATGATGTACATGTGGCCGTTAATTTCAATGTCACATTATGATTTTTGGCTGAGCCAACAGTATGTATGTATGGATGGAAGCAAGCAAAACAAATGCATTTTGTATTCAAATTTATACAACTCCATACATTTTTATGCTGTTTATTTGAAAATTAATTTTGGCTTAGGCCTTAGAGACAGCAAATGTTGTCAAGATTTGAGGGCTACCTGAAAAGCCTTGGGGACAGCATTACCCTTATGCATAAGAAACAGCAAAATAAAATAAAAATAAATGAATTTCCAAATACGTCATGGCTAATCCCTTGAGCTGACCTACAAATGAATTATAGAGGGTTTGCTACAGGACTGAGTAGATCTTGTGATTTCACTGAGAGATTTATCTTATTTTCCAACTTATTTTCATATCTTATTTCCTTTTCTTTTAGAATTAGACTGTAAATAAAAGAGCTAAGACTGAATGAAGCTCCCTTTCACCGCACTCATATTGGATTGATAAATTAAAATGGTGAGATGAGTTTTGTATGACCCATCCTCGAGGATTTGGGAAATTTAGCCGATGCAAAACAAGGCATTAATTTGGAGAGGCCTAGCTACTTACAATGCTTAGTATTCTGACAATGATGAATGGCATCATTCCAAGCAAATGGTAATTTCACTTTTTGTGACAGTACTTTAGAGCAAAACCGACTTTCTTCACACAAAGAATTTGCAATCCTATTGAACAGAGGCTGTACCTGAATATCAGAAATCCTTCATTGTTTAAGTATCATCTGATATTCTTGATTGGCTCCAGACTGAAGGTTGCAGCTGAATTAGGGAGAACGGAGGTTAAGTCCTAACCTTGAAAGATTTAGCAGCCATTGAAACACTGCCTTTGGGCACTTATTGGCCTGTATTTATCAAAAAACTTTTCAATTCAATGAGGGGAGGGAGAAAACACAAAACTTGTCACATTCATCAAGTGAAGCCACTGGAAAGACATCTACAGAAGAACACCCAAAAAGCATAATCTTTCAGAAGAGCTGATAGAAATGGTAATTGGATGGGATGAAGAATAATACTTCTAAAGCAGGGGTATAGAGAATATAGCTAAAAAAATCAAGGTCAGGAGAAGAGAATGTATCCTTTTCAACTTAATAAAACTTACGTTTGCCTTTTGTATTGCAGAAAATATTCCAGGTACCATCCCTAATTTATTTCTGCACAAACACTTCTGAGTGAAAACAGGATTACAGACAAACTGGAAGCGTGTTTTCTTTTAGCATACGTGCAGCAAACATAAAAGCATTGTTAGCAGATACAATCAGGGAGAAAAAAAAAAAAAACAACCAACACAAAACAAACTCCAGGACTTCCCTATTATTTAGAAATGTGGCTCAGCCTTCAGAAACACAGAGAGCATCTTTAAAAAAAGCATCTCCCTAAGGCACTCGAAAGCTACCTTCTATGATTGGCAAAGAGCACTGACATTGTCTCCCAAACAGGGAACAGAAATGATGAATCATAAAAACTTGATTGCACTTCTTCCTGCCTCCTTGCTAACAAGCTAATCAGAGACCACGGAGCGAGTGTCATGTGTAAACGGATGAGTTGTACGGGGATGCTATATTGTCCCATTTTTATCTTGCACAAACACCTCTGGCTTGAACTTTGAAGGCTTTTGGCACATTACTCAGGTTTTGTATCAGGGGTCCTATCCAGCTGGTGAAGAAGGGGAAATACTGAAGTGCTGTGTCGCTCTGCTCGCCGGAGTTGCACGGATGCAGGTGTCTCCTTACTGACGAAGACATCAGTTAAGGGGAAAAAAATCTGCAAAAGGTCAGTATCTGCAGACACGAAGCCTCCAGCCAGCTCCCTAAACAGTTAACAGAAACAGCACCTACTACCAAAACATCCCCATAAATAACTCCTGTAATGAAAGTGGAGATGAAAGAATTTGTTAATTTTCCATAGTCCAGGGAATTTGGCTATCAATGCCTATTAATCCAGGAAATATAGCATTATATTTGTCAAGAGCTTCTCAGGAGCTAAGGCTGGAGGAATAACCTATGATTTGTGCTGACAACATTTTCTTCACCAGACCAGGTACCGTATTTTAAGGTTACGGTGCATTCAGCGATAGCATTGACTAATCTGCTCAGGGCACTAATTGCTCATCAGCGAGGCTTTCCCTCTCTGAGGTACCTGAAAAACAACCTTTGCCAATCAGAAGTGCAGGTCACCCCCAACTAAAAACCATCAGCCGCAACACATGGCGGGGATATGTCAGTGAAGACGCACGGACATGATGAAAACTGAAACAAAAGATAAAAATACATAGCAGCAGCCCAAAAATCTGTAATTCGGGGTGAAATGTACCTTCTGTTCTTCAACACCTTGACATCAAGAAAGCAGTTACAGGGATGCCCTGGTGTGCCTAGGCATTTGTGGACATACGGTATGTTTTACCATTAACTGCAAATTTCCTTACTTTTATTGCTTTCTGTCATAAGCATGATGTTTTCTTTAATGTGGATTTGTTGCGTGAACGTATTTATTATACTTTTCCTGTTTTTCCCAGCCGCTCCCCACTTCTCCTTGGCTTTCTTGGTCTCCACACTGGCCCAGGCCATGCCGCGGCAAGGACCCATCCTGGGAACACCAATTGCCCTGCGGGACCTCAGGCATCCACTTCAGCATTAAAACTGCTGCATCCCATAACAGGGATCTGCACTCCAGGCTTTGTGTTTTCCTCCGTGTTGCTCAAAAACCCCTTTAAATCACCATCAAACAGGTGCTTCACTTCTCCTCCTCTACACTCCTCTTTAGCACATGGACCTGCCAAGCGTCCCCAAGCTGAGCACCACCCTACAGGTGACCAATCTCCTCAAGTACTTTCTTAAACATTTTATTTCCTGTCTTTGCCCCCTGTGTCCACCATGCTGGGTCTCCTCCCTTGTCCCACCATCATAACCCCAGGAAGAAAACCAGCAGCTCAAGGGAAAAGTCAGATATACGCCTGGGTAACTCAATCTCACTAATTCCTACGTGGTCACAGCAGCTGAGGTAAACCCCCATCCACCTCAGTGTCTCTGAAAGAGCCAAGGAAGGACTTTTCAGGACATGGCCCATAACTACAGAGGCACAAACTGGATGGCCGCAGTCCACAAGGTGATGGTGAGATTGGAACGGTCACGCTATTGGTGATGAAAGAAAGACGTATTTACAAGATCGGTGCTTTTACGTAAAAGCTGACTGACAACGTCTAGAAAATCAAATATATATTAGCCATAAAAAGAATACCTAGCCTCTTACACCCACAACAGGAAAAAAAATATTCAGTAAAATTCCTGTATCACCTGCAATTATTCGGAGGCAGATCTTACATCCCATCTACGCAATTCTCAGAGCTGCCCTTTGATATCAGTGTGAGTTTTGACCAAGCAGAAGTTGAGTAAACACATCAGGATTTGGCCCTCCAATGTTTAGCAACCAATCTTAATTTAGAACACACATTTCCCAAAACACATTAAAAGTATAAGTTAAGTCTTTACTGCAGCAGGCTCCAGGAAAGCAAAGTAAACAGGTCATTATTTGTGGCAATGGTGGTGTGTGTGATTTTTCTAAAAAAAAAAGGCTGGTTTGTGGGAAATCACTGAATTAATCGCTACCCTGCATAAAAGGGGTGTATTCTACAATGATTTCAGCACGCTTCTATGAATTTATTTATCCGCCCGATGCCACCTGTTTCCCTGCCGGTTCCTCCAGCCACATACCGAGGCATCGCCGGGGGGGTCAAACCGGGAAAATTCCTGGGGACCATCTGCTTATTCATAACCCCTAAACCCATATTTCCATCTCAGCATCATATCCGCACCTTATCGTGGGGCATTGTGCACTAACGACCATTATTTAATTAACAGATGAAGAAGCCCTGAAAGCCGCGCCGGCAGATTTTGAACTTGATCTTCTCTCATTTGCTGTCATGCAAGACCAGATAAATGACAAGTATTTCGAGAGTCTGCAAAGGCCCTTTAGAACAGCTGCACAGGCTTCACCCCTTCTTTGCAGCAGGTTTCTCACTTAAGAAAAAAACACGCTTCATTACATCGCCTCTTACTTGAGCTGCAAGGGTCTATTCAAGGAAGATAAGCCTCTTAGAAATGAAGTAGCGTTGAATTTAGGTTTTGAGTGACAGGAGGAAGGTTTATCCATTCAGCAGACAATACTGCTTTCTCTGCATTAATCTAGGAGGCGGACAATGATCTGTTTTTTAGGCAGCATCTCATCTCTTTTCCCACAGCAGAAGGTGATTAGAGTTCGGAAGCAGGGACTGTGAAAGAAAGGCGAGCGCTATCTCCCCAGCCCTCCTGTTTCCTGAGAGGGCAGGAGGGAAGTTCTCGGCCAAGTGCATCAATCACGGGGCTGGCGCTCAGGATGTGCTGCTTGGTTGGGGACTGACTGGGGGCTGGCAGGTGAGGGCACGGGCACCCCGGCAAGCCCCAGCCCCGTTATCTCTGCAGATAAACACACGGGCTCGACGGAGGGAGCTTCGTAACCCCACATGTCCTGCATTCAGGACGGGGGAATAACTGCCCACTATGAGCCCAGGGTAGGGAATAGGTGTCAGAAAACACTTTGCGTTAAGTGGGTCTGGCCAAGGGATTTCTTATCAGCAACGAGCGTTGGCATTTCTCAAGCTGACCCCTCCCAGCAGCACTCTGTGCTCGCCGGCAGCTCCATCCAGGAGATCTCCCACCACTCACAAAGAGGGCCGCGCTGGTCCTGCTTGGCAGAGAGGGGAACCAAGTAACTGAGAAGCAGATTTGCCTGGGACCACAGCAGCAGAATGACTGAACCTAGAAATGTTGGCTCTCCCCTTCTTCCCCGGGACCTCCCAGCAGATGACACACAACCAAAGGAGCCAGGAGCTGGCTCAGGGAGCCTGCTCACCCCGTGCCCGCTCCCATAATGATACTCAAAAACAGCTACAACTTTTTTGTGTCTCCCAGCACCTCCGTTTTCCATGTTCAAGGAGCAACCTGCTATTTCAGCCAACATTCCAGTGGGAGAAGGGAGCTACCAGGAGCCACGCGAGAGCGGCGTGGCCATAACCAGCTCAGCAGCACTGGCATTTCTCTCAGCTTTTCCGAGATCTGTGCCCCCAGCTGTCAGGCTGGAGGGGTTTTAAGCGCTTCAGCTTTTCAAGCTCACATGCATAGGCACGAACAGGCAAGGTAGCGAGAGAGGCAAATATACTGAAGTGTAAATAAATACACAGCACAAATGCCATAGTTTGCGCTGATACTTGGGACGAGACATCAAGCTTTCCAAACAGAATTATTAAACTATCCATGCACACATCTTCCTATGTGCAAAATAACCTGCAACTTCAACTATTTTCTTTAGGTAATCACTATAGCACCTAAACGTTCACAAATGAACGTTGCAAATACTGACTAACCCATAGAAATTGGGTTTCTTGTCCCCAGTTGACAGGGAACCCGGCAGAGGTTTTGCCCAAGGCTGTCACAACCCACCGGGGAACATTAGGACCGAAAAAGCCAAGACCAAGGCACGTTGGAGCCCCCATCCCAGTTGCCTGGGGACCTGCTCGGAGCACAGTGGGCAAGCCCAAGTCTACATGAGCTGAGCAGTTAAAAAAAATGGGAAAAAAAACCCCAACCTTCCTAAAAGTATCACCCCGTGGGTGCTACTTTTAAATAAGTAAATCCTCTGTAAGTCAAGCAACATTTTCTACATTGGGAGGACTTTGTTGTGTCCCAGAGCAAAGCAGCTGAAGGGAATCCTTTTTCATTGCCAGGACGCTCTGAATAACTTTTAAGGGGCAACACAGCAACCCTCGCTCCTGTTAGCAACAGCCCCGCTGATCAAAATGCAGCGTGTTGCAGAAACACGGCAAACCTTCCACAAATAAGGAGCGTATTGACACATTTTCTCTTCGCCCCTTTGTGCTAAGCCTGTGTAACTGCGCTTTGGTGAATGGCTTTTTTGTTATTCTTATCTCCGCGCCTCAAAATTCCTCAAAACACATCTGTCACGGCACAGCTTAAGAGCCAGCCCCGAACAACTCCGGTGTCACAGCTCTCCTATCTCCTCCCCAACCTCCCAGGTGGGAAGAAGTTTGCACAGACATTTCTTTTGCTCATCGGAGCATGGCTGGCGTGCCGAGTCAGCACCACGCAGACACACGTCCTCCCCTTTTCTTTTTTTATTTTTTCTGCTTTTCCCTCATTTTTTTTTTTTTTTAAGGGACTTAATTGCTTCATTTCAGATGTTATGTTTAACCTCAGGAAATGGTACTATAGACACGGCAAACAACTTTCTGGTTGTTTCCAATCAGTACCATATTATAAAGTACAGCCAGTTAAGAATCCTATTCATTTTCTTGCCCTGTCATCTTGATCTTATTTGAATGTCTGGGGAGCAGGAGGTGCTCGCTCGGCCCCGCGTTTCAGAAGTGGGGGCAGGAGCGTCTGTGCAATGTGTTAGAGACACTGAAAGTTTTCATTTTGACTCCTTAATGAGAGCGACCTTTGCCACGGGCTGATGAGTTCCATACCTGTCCTGGTGTGTTTTCTGAAAACATTTGACACTGCTCGCAGGTTTGACGGGGATATGACTAATGAAGTCTTGGTATAAAAATAATGGGCTGCAATTGCAAGTCATTTGTGTGAAACCAAACTCCTTAAAAACTTGTCTCTGCTCACTTTCTGTTTTCTAAATGAGTCAATAATATGAATCAGATGGCTTGAAGGAATGGACCCCCAAATATTTCCTCTCTCCCTTCTATAAATTAGCTGCCATTTTGTGCAATTTTTGTTGCCTCCAGGCACGGTTTAAATTGGACTGTAGTTACTAAATTGCTGGAGCTATTGCAAAATGTGTAGGCTAATACATAATACCTTGTTTTTGTTAAATGTATAGTAACAGCTCTTCTTGTGAGGTCAAGAGGCCCAGGCTGCTACTACTTAGAATGCATAACAATTTTATGTAAAGTAATGGGGAGGCAGGCAGGAGCGTGTGTTTCTGCTGCAACTTTTAAATAATCAAAAAAATTTATGTATTGTTTTCACCTTTTCTTTTTTTTTTTTATCTGCTGCAAGGGCAGAGGGATGCCTGTTGCGCCGCTGTGCCTTGCCTTCAGTCCCTGCTGTGGGACTTGCCCGGGGACCAGGGGAATGCAGCGTCAGGACTCTCCCAGCCACGTTAAAGAAGGCCATTTCAGAGCCACGTCATCAGGACTCATCCTCCACCCCGAAAGTTTAAATTCTCTTTTTAATTGAATAGGTACATCACTAATTTAACAACCTGGACAGTCAGCTTAGAATATATAAGATGCCACAATATCATCAACAACAAAAATATCCTGGAAATTCATGAACTGAACCATATTCACAGGACAACTGGATGTACCACTGACTCTTCCAATTTTAACATCACTACTGACAGTTTGTGTTTTTCTTTAAACCTCAGCTCTTGGAGTCACGTGAATGTATGCGGACTTTAACTCTCCATTAGAAGCAGCAGCTTACAACATGAAAGAATGCCTGAAATTCTCAGCCAAGCTACCTTAGGAACACAAACTCTTGAAGAAAAACAAAAAGAAACCCATGTGCTTTAGCTTACGTACTTCTGAGGCACCTGATTCATGATTTTTGATTGCCAGGAATTTGAAAACCTGTTACAATGGCTATGAAAACTTCCGTCATAAACTATTCCGACTGCTTTTAATCCAGCCTGACCACTGTTTGATGACAACAGGTCCTCACAGGTCCTAACTTTCCCTAACACACACACACACACACATATATATATTTTGGCATAAATTATTTTAAATCCCCCCCTCCAGAAAAAAAAAAACCAACATTCTGCTGGATACAAAAAAAGGAAAACAAATATATGATGGAGGTGTAGTCACGCATTTTAGTGTGCTAGTGGAAAAGGGTTTAAATCGTATGGTTTTAGAGTCCACGTGGACTAGAAGGGGCCACCACCGGGAGTTTTGTTTGATGTTGAAACACACAATCAAGTTATTTTATATAAGATACTATTTTAGCCACATTTGGATAGGCAATTGAAAGGCAAAGGTCAACATTTTTCCTTGAGTTCAGGCATATATACATACCACACAAGTACAAACACACATTGTGCTCATGTACGTGCGTATATATGTGCGTGAGTGTTATGAACGTGTGGAAGAAATAATCTGCACAGGTTACAGACATTTCCCATTACAACCTGTGAGTGTTCTCATTATAGCAAAGCTCATTTGCCCTCAAAACATGCTAAGTTAGGAACACGCATAAACTTTTGCAGGATCAGGGCTTAAGTACACACTCAACCTTGCGCTCCAGGTTCGGACATGCTGTTCTTCAGCCTTAGAACGAACGCAAAGCTTCGTACAACTAAATATAGCCAGTATACAAGAGATTTTGTTTTATTTTGTTTAGCAGCTCCCCTGTGACCCAACAGAAGTTACGAAACCAAATGAATGTAATAGAGCGTTCATTCCCTGCTTATTGATGTTGCCTCGCCCTTGGGCATATTTGCAAAATTTCCTTCTACATAATAAAAAATGGCATGTCACTTGGTGTGGCCAGCGGGACCGTGGACCGGCACTAGTCAAACACAGAGGCTATTCGCTGTTAAATGCCTGCTGCTCCTTCAGGACAAAGGCATTCCCGGACTCAGATAAAGGTAATATTCTTCTACGCTAAATCTCAGCGATGATGGTACAAGAGTTTGTTGATGGTGTTGCCCAGAGATAGGACAGTCTCTCTGTGGAAAGTTTGCTCACAACACAAACTCCCTCTGTGAAGTGGACTCACAGCTACCCTTGGAAGTCCTGCACATCCCATTTCATCATCTTTTTTGCTGCAAAAACAAACACGTCTACCGTCACTGACATTTCCTTGCCTCCAAACCCCAGCGGCTGCCGTTGGAGGGACACACAAGAAATCCTCCCACATGCAGCTCAGCAGCAATAGCAAGAGACCAGAAGGCACAGAGCCCACCTTTTGCTGTCTTCATTCAAGGATTCACTAATAAATCCCCATTAGCCAGAACGAGTTTCTTCGCTCCTGCCCTCCCACATCCTGTGCGGACACAGTCCAGCTGCGGAACAAGAGGACCCAAGTGGGTCCAGGACCTCACATCTCCTCCCAGGAAGCACCCACCTCACCTCCAGGTAGGAAGGGGACCTGATAGACAGCAAGTGCTCCTCCAGGTGCCAGCATCACACAAAATGAACAATAACCACAAACTCCAGCATTCAGATCTCTATAGCTGCCAGATTCTGCGGTCAGAGAGCATCTTGCCTAGCTTTAGGGAAGACGCTTCTTTGCAAGTGGTCATCCAGACTCTTGCTGCAGTCCACGGAGGAAGACAGGTCGGAGACCTCACCCCAGATGGATGGGCTCATTATGACCTTCTCGCTGTCACCCACTGAAGGGGCTTTGACTGCTACATCGAGCTAGATACCACACCCTCAGGCAGCTCGAGCCAGCCAAGATGAATCTCACCCTGTGTGGCAACCTACAAGGAAGTTCTCTTGTCCTTGCCTACTTCAAAACCTCTCATTTTTTCCTTTAGAATACATGGTATCAGCTATGGCAGAAAGAGGGTCCTTGGCCAAATTGTCCCGTTCATGGTGGGATTTTCTACTGTCTGAACTCCGTCTTTGTTTTTGCTGGCTCAGGCTCACTTATAAGTAACTCTGCACATATTTTCGCACTCCCTGTGAACCACAGTGCACATTGTAGCTAAACCTAATTTGCAGTTTGGGTACAAATGGGTAATTAGACATCCACTCCTTCCAACATTTGTGCCAGCAGTTTAAAGTGGGTACAGAATTACTAGGTTAAAATAGCACCTTACACCAGCTCCGAAAAGGCTGGTCCTGGGACCTTGGGCATTACATAAATATATGCACAGCCAGGAGGAAAATGGTGCAAGCCAGCCAGGATTCTTTTTAATATATCTCCTTAATTCAAAGGGCCCATTATATATAGTGCTCAGGACGGGAAAAGGAAGACTTGTACCCACTTGGGGGGGCGGGTTATGGTTTAGCCACCAACTTTCCTTTTTGCTCGCACAAGGGCTAATTCATAGGTTAAGAGGAGGATTATAGATGACAGAAATGCAGCAGCCCTTTTCCTTTCCTCCCCATGCTTTTCATGTAAAGAAGGCTTCTCTCATCCCTTCTGCAAAAGTGTCGACACATTTCCATAGCTCTCTGAGAGGACCTGCCATTTCTGTCACTCCGCTACCCCTTGTCCCTTTGTCCCCACAGCATCTTATTTCAGCCTGGAGAAGAATAATTCACGGCTTCAGAAGATAAGACCAGCTTTCCTAGGAAATACTTCTGTAAGAAAAGCCTGGACTGTAACCATGCCCGGGATAACGTGAGCCCAGTCCTCTTTTTCACTGATTTGTGAGAGTTTTGCCACCAACTTTAAAAGAAGCAAAATCAGCCCTTTGCAAGATGTCTCTTTCAAAGCAGCATCTCATTCAGCACGATGGCACCTGCAAAGTCAGCAGGCACCTTTGAGGGCATTTTGTCAGTGGGAACAAGATGACAGCGTGGAAATTCAAGCACTGGCCCAATACCAGCCTTGCCTCCCTGTACCCAGCCGTACAGCCCCATCAGGATAACCGTTTGCCTTTGCCTGGCAAAACTACAATTAAATACCAAGTAAATGCTTAGAGAAATTTAACAATTTGTTACAAATTAAGGGCTGCAATGACTCACGCTGAAAAAAAATTTGTGCATGAACAGGCAACCCCGTTGGGCTGCTCAGGACCCAAAGTTATCAACCGGAGCAAAATTGCAACCATGGGTTTGCTTAAAAGAAACCTCTGCAGCCTTTCGTCACTCTGAAAACAGCAAAAGCTACAGGCAGATCCCTTACACATTTGTACATACGTTGCATCTTGGGAACAACATATACGTGCTGCAGATTGCTGCATTTTTCATAGTAAGCGATTGTATGTTGTTGAGCACAACGGTAAATAAAGCTCTGACATAAAACTCACGTAACTTTTTTGCTGGCATGAAAATTAAGTCTTCCCCTAGCCTTCCAGTAACTTAAACATTTTCCTTTGATAGTTTCCCTTTTGTTTCTTTCAATTTTGTTTGTTTTAAAGAAATACTTGGAATTTTAGCACAGGATCTGCGAGTCGCCTTTTTTTCTCGACTCCTCCCTGTTAAAACCTTGACTCCTTTTTAAGTGCACAACAGAGACATTTGCTGAGTTCCCAGAGGGAAAGAGGAAACAGAAAAAAGTGAATTTGAAAAATGTTTTTTTTTTGTGGGGGATAAACGCACATTCCTCACTTGTTCTGGGTAAGACAGATGGGAATCCAACATAAAAGAAGCTCTTTGGGTTTTGAAGAGTGAAGTGGGGAATCAAAAAATGTCCTTTCATAAGAAAAAAAAAATTAGGATCATCTATACATGTTTTTTCTTGTATTTTCTATGGAAACATGGCCAGAGCTTACAGTTTCCACCTTAGGTACATTTTCCCTAGTTAATTAAACCCTCTTTCCCCACATGACAAATGGGCCCTTCTCAGGAAAGGGCACGATTGCAGGAGCGGGTGAAGTCAAAGAGGGCATTCTTAGTGATTAGACATGAAATACGGACTTTGAAAACATAGAGATTGTGAATGTAAAGAGGGAATAACTTACTGCATCCTCAGGGTAAAGATAATTTATGCATCCTTTGCCGAAGTGAGTTTTCTCTATCTGTTTATTTTGGGTTTAAAAAGTCTATTTATCTGGTTGGGCGTACTTTTAAAAATGTACTTCCCACGGCCTTCCTCTTCTGTATAGTGCTCACATGTTTCCCAAGCCAAATTCATTAGAAATATTGCCTCGATGATATGTGAGCTTTCAAACGTGGCATGCTTACGGAGAAAGCACGGGCACCCATGGGCTGAGTTTGGGGCCGGTGTCTCTTACTGACCCCAAAAGCACCATTGCAAACTGCCAACGCGCGGGAGACAAAAATCATGAATTATGAGAGGGGAGACCTAAAAATCATGAGATATTTTATATTTAATGAGATACTGGGCTTGGTGCTCCAGGCCATGTTTTCAAGCACTCTTTTTCCACAAGCGGTGCTGGAAATTCACTGCATTTTAAATGAAAATTGGGGTTGTCCCAGTTGCTTTCCCTATAAAGGTTTGGGCAGCGAGGTGTCACCAGCTGAAGTTCGCAGCCTACAGGAAAATTTGTGAGGTTTTTTCCTTTCATCAGAGAGGCACATTGAGCATCAGGGAAATAAGAAGAATTGAGCTGAGGAACTGGGGCAAAACACAGCGCACAGATACAGACAGAGGTACTGAATATATTCAAGAGGTACCAAATATACTCAATTCCTCCCACATCCTAGAGCTCAAGAACCACTTACTTCCTTAGAAGTGCTCTTTCTCCTCAGTTCAGATAGAGAAAGTTCTTCTAGCTTAAATGAGGAACTAGTATGAGCACAAGGGGGAAAAAAACAAACAAACAAAAAAAAAACACACCGAGAGACAAACCTACTCTTGCTGTAGTCCAAGTAACTTCCAAATAACCTGGCTTGCACATGGTTCAGAGGGCACTTGCATTAGAAAAACCAAAAATCCCAGCAGAAACAGCAACTGACCCAAGGTCTTAGTGAAGTTCCCCATCTCAGTTTCCCCATTTCGCAAAATGAGGCCATTATAAAGTCTTATAAAGCACAGTGAAAAACCTGTATCAGCTACCAACACAAATACTACCCACCTACTGAGCACAATCACTAAATTCTGTAAATATGGGGGGTAGAACCTTTCATTTTCTACCAGGCATTAAACTATGCATTAAAGTGTCTGGTCTACTTTTAAATGATATAGCGATCCCTCACTAATTCAGGTCTTCCCCCTACTGAATTCATGGGATCTCTCTCTGTCGATCAGGTGCTTGTCCTTCAGAAAGGCAGCGATTTCTGTCCAGGTACACATGGGTGGAAAGTAACCTTGTAGAAAAGATTGGTCATGGACTGGTGCGATTTAAAATTAAGAAATTAACATTTTTGGAAATAAGGGACAACGCATGGTTGTCACCCTTCTTCCAGTTCTAGAGAGACACAAGGGTACAGAGGCAATACAGAGATTGGCCATGATCAGAGCTGAGACACACTATTCACCAGTGGTTTAATGTTAAAAAAAACCAAACAAACAAACAAAACCCACAACCTAGTAACACATGAGAAAACAGAGTAGAAGTTTGCACCACGGAAATACAAAATATTCCGGCCCAATCTCATTTTCTGTACATATCTGAAGTGATTTCCAGCACGTGGCCAGCAGCACACCCCACCACCTGCAGCACGCAAGCTGCCCCACTGCACAACAGGGCTTTTCCAAGAGACCCTACACCTCTCTTCTGATGGTCGGTTAAGTTTTCCAGAGGAAAACACTGTTCTGCTTGCTCCTCACCCCAATTTATCCCCAAACAGCCTTGCTCGCACCTCCCTCTGCAGCAATGAAGGCTCCTTGGACATGACCCACCACTCATGGGAGATCCCAAGGGGGATGCTGACTGCTTTGTTCTGGTAATACTTACCAAGTATTAGGAACAGGAAAAAACACCCCAAAGCCAAGCCTGAAACCAGGAATAAGCCCGGCATACATGCACAGCCCTTTTCTGCCATACCTTAGGGACTGTAAAACACACCGGCAAAATCAGGCCCCAGTCCCTCAGCCTTTACTCGCGTGGCGGCAGGACTCCCTGCATGAGTTGGCAACTGCTTACACAGCCAAAGAGCTGCAGGATCAGGCCCTTAATTGCTTAAAAATACACTACCCACCAATAGTTACCTAATTTAGCAGAATATATTACCTCTCTGCTTCATAAATCTTAATTAAAGCTGTTAGTTTTCCTATTATATGATCAAGAAATGCCCCATTAAAGTTAAGCCGTTTCTCCAAGTAATTATATACATTATGTGGTGTGAGTGTAAAGATGCATATAGCATTCCACCTCCAATTATTTTGCGTACCCTGAAAAGCACTATCTATTAAATAAAAAACTTGCAGAATTTCATTAATGCACGATTTTTTAATCTCCCAAAAGTCAAAGCTGTCCCACAGGAGCGTATACACTCAGTGTTGGCTCCTTATAATACAATTTAATGCTCACAAACACAACTAAAGTATTTAAGCATTTACAGAGGTTGTCATAAGTGCTTTTCTTATTTTTGATCAAATTCAAGTCTACACTTAATACAGTTAACTGTAGTTATTTAATTTCAAATCTCAAGAATCCAACCTCAAAAATTTATAACAATATAAATTTAGTTACATTGATATAGGATATGTATGCTACTGGGAAACCATTTTTCAGTAAGAAGTGTAGAACTGTAAGATCTAAAAGGAGTTATTTTTTAAAGTAAGCATTATTTCAAATAAACTTTGTCAGATTTCAAATAATATTTTCCTATTCGACAGCAAAATGATTTCATAATTTTTAGCGGTGTATTTCAAGGCAGTGCTAAATGCTACCAAAAACTAAATATGTTTTAATTATGTTTTCTCTTTTGATGAGAATTTCATGTAAATACAGAAAAAATATTAAACGGAGACATTGCAAATATCTTAAATACATTATTAACCAAAGCACTTCATTTCCTAGCAACTGGCTGCAGAGAATGAAATTTGGAAAATTATTCTTAGTTCTCCTAAGACACCAAATTTATTGCCTGACCACATTAACAATTAAAAGGTATATGCAAGATGTTAGATGTTAAAATATAATGGAAGGAGCCTAACATCTGCTCATATAAGGCAAGGAACCAACTCCTGCCCTTAAAAGTAACCTAATCAGGCTTGCAAAAATGTAATATTTTACTTTTTAAGCAAAATATTATTCTCCAAAAACTGCAGAGAGTCGATCAGACACATAAGGAAGAAGGAATAAGAAAAGCACAGAGAGCGGCAGCCCCAGCTGATGCTGACAATCTTTGATCCAATACAGTTTCATACCATCCCTCAGAGCTGACAGTACATTATTAATTGAAACATTGGGGCTGAACTATGTCCTCTTCTGTAGTAATCATAATATAATCATATCCCATAGGCAGAAATACTATTTCCACCTCTGCCCCTGAAAAAGTAATCTACAAACTGGCTTAAAAATGTGCGAAACCAAGTAGCACACCACCACGCTATTTATGGTATCAGTGCTTGGGGGCCATAAATCATGATGCAAATTCTGAGGAAACAGATAAACAAAAATATCAAAAATGATTTTTATATAACACATTACAAAAGCATCTGGACAACTTGATTTCAAATTGTCTGGCTAGGTTTCTTTTTATAATCTTCCCCCCCCCGTTTTTAATTTTTGCACAGATGTAGCTATATAAATAACAGTATTTCCTGGAATCCCTGAAACGTCAAACCAAACATATTTTCCAATATTAAACGATTGCATTCCGTTATATCATTACCACTTAGAATAGGCTATAAATTCATTGACTGAAGAGTTTAATAGCAATGCTTGATCTTTTATATACCATACTTTCACTAATAGAAAATCGGCGTCTTCTGAAACATTAGCACGTTACCCTTTCTAGTAAAGCATATCAAATCACATTAGGGAAGGAGTTGCCAAGTCAAATGGAAGTTCGGTGCCAGTTTTCTTTTTTTTTTTTCTTTCTTTCTTTTTCTCAAGAGGCAGAGAGAGAGAGCGAGAGAGCAAGAGAGGGGGGATTAAATTTCTTACTAAACTTGTGGCAGTGAACATAAAATATAATAATACTCCTTTAACATTCCTATCATGATTTTGGTCCTAGCACTTAAACCAGCTGAGGACTGAAGGAGTTAATGCTTTAAAATCTGCAATAATTCAGTGGGATATCTTGCATGATTTGCAATATACTTTTTTTTTTCTTTGCGAGATAGACTCCGGAGTAGACAGATCAACTTTGCAAAAATAACTAGGGAGAAAAAAAAGAAAAAAAAAAAAAAAAAAGGGACTCTACAACCAATCAAACCAAATGCCAGAGCAGAGGGCAAAGGGATATGGAAACTGAGAAGATAGACTTCCAAGTCCTTTCCTGAAAGTGCTTGGATTTTGAGGAGAGTCCAACATCGCCTGACAAAAGTGTCTTTGTGCGGCGACACTGGGGAGAAGGGAGGAGAGCTCGGGAAACCTAATGAAAACAGGCCAAGCCTTGTACATTAGACCCCATGGAGAACTTTGAATCATATGAGCTGCAGACAAGCACTGAGTATGTAATGCCAAATTAAAGACCACCAAAAATGGGCAGCATCGGAGCAGCACCGGGGCAGATGTGCTGGTGGTACGGGCCAGCGCATCGCTCACTGCTTCCCTCCATCCCTCGCCCCGTCCCCTGCCGAGAGCTGAGCACCCCAGGACAGTACAACATGCTCCCTGCAGGGACCTGTGGCTCATTTACCCACTAAAGAAAATATAATGCATCTTTTAAAGACTTTTTCTGCAACCTGGTTGAATGTTAGCAATGTTAATGTGCTAGCAAAGAGGGTGCTGAACTGCAGCTGCCATTGCAAAGTCCTAGCGTGGGGCTGAGATGTCACCTCCTCACCTGCCCCACACCCCAGCCCACCTGGCTTTCCAGCACTCTTCCTTCTTTGTATTTTATGATAGATAGTTTATTTCTCCTTGCCTTCGGAGAAAAATTCAGCCTCATGCTGAATTACTCATGGGACTTGTTAGCAAGGTGCAATATTTGCAGCTCTGTCCCACCAAAAGCGTGTGTTTCATGATCCCAGCAGCAAGGTAAGAACAAGCCAACAGACAGGAAACTCCTTGTGCTCATCCACCAGGATGCTTCAGCATCAAGGTGTTTGGCATCTGTCTCCCACCCACTTGTCCTTTCCCACTGGTAACATCGCAGCACAGCATCTCCATCTTTCAAATGAGGCAGGATGTTTGGGACACCTGGTCCCAGATCTCACTGCCTGCCCTCCCAGGCCCCCCGCAGCATCCTTACTGTTCTCTCCGTTCATATGAAAAACATCCCAATCCCATTAGTTATTCTTACACTGCCACCCACTCCCACCGAGGAAGAGCTGCTGAGGTCTCCACGGCCATGCATGGAGGAGATGGTACAAGACGATGTGCCTGAGCTGCACTAAACTCATTATAACAGCGCTTAATAATAGTCACAGTGAATGCGATCCTGCTTTCATGCAAATCAGCAGAAAAAGCTGCAATTAATTTGAATGAGCACAGAGGAAGGTCTTGCAAATGCTTTCCCCTTCAAGAGCTGATGCTCCTCAGCTCCTTCCCAGCTTCCCCAACCTCTGCTCCCACAACCCACTGAGGAGGTGGACAGGCAAGCAGGGGTGGCCATCCCCACCGCCCCATGCTGCAACACAGGGATGGGCAGTCACCCATCCCCAATTATTTAGTCCCATGCAAAGATGAGTGAATTCTACCCCGAAAACATTGGGAAAACCTGCTTTTGAATAACCCAAGCTCTCTGCGCAGCGCTCCTTTGCCAAGGAAAGCTCCTGGGTGCAGGGGGTGAGTCCTGCCCTCAGCAGTGCTGCCGGAAACTCCTCATTTCAAAACTTTTTTAAAAAATATAATTGTTTAAAAAAAATTTAAATCTCTCCATTTTAAGAACAATGCAAAACAGGGATACCACCTCGTCCAGCAGTGAGGCAAGGTGAGAGCCAGCAGAAAAGAAATCGAAACAGAAGAACCCACCATATACAGGTGGGGAGTCAAGGGAGACATTTCTGCCTCCCTGTCATTGCCATGTATTAAATGAGGTTTGAAAACACCAGGCCAATTTCTTGATTGGTGTCAACTGGCACAGCTCCTTAGTGGTCAACACAGCTAAACCTACTTGCAGGAGAGCACAGGATTTGTTCCTGTTAAACCTAAAAATTTGTGGGAAATAATATAGAAGCAGCTGGTTTGGGGTAGAGGAGAAAAAGGAGGAACAAAAACCAAACCCAAAGGCAATATTTTGATGTAGCTAGAAAAGACTAGCAGCTTTTTAGCTCTGAATAACAAACATGAAAAGAAAATCCCCTATATTTAAGGTAACACTTGGAAAAATGAC
This sequence comes from Dromas ardeola, assembly GCA_013398915.1. NCBI lineage: Eukaryota > Metazoa > Chordata > Aves > Charadriiformes > Dromadidae > Dromas > Dromas ardeola. The sequence goes on along the minus strand of VYZM01000251.1, from coordinate 579,539 downwards.
CACTGTGTTTCCTCAGCAGTGACTGAGCCAACTTCTCTCAATCACCTCCAGTGCAGAGCAACACCAACCGTGGTGAGGCTGCGCTCATGTAAGCAACCTCCATTGGCCAAACCCAAGTGTCCATACCCAGTGGAAAGCTGGGGCAATCTCCAGCTTTGGTGGGATTGCCCCGGATTTGCACCAGAGTCACCAGGGGAAACATTTGGCCCAATAATTCCTTAAAAACACAAGGTGGTTGGGGTTTTTTTCCCACATGGACTGTGAAACCTCACTGAAGTCAGTGGCGTTGCATAGACTATAGATCACTATAGGTTTGGGGCCTTTGTTTTATGCCAGATATTTTGTGATATTGTATATTTCTGGCAAAATTCCCCTTCATTTATACAACAGCAAGCATACTGGATGCTCCCTCAATACTTCCCTGCGCAGGCTGGACCCACACAGTTAGAAAACTCTGGGTTTTCCAAAGTCTTGTGGGTCTTATGTGGGTGTGCTCCTCTCCGCTACTCTTCCAGGGTCCAGTTTTTCTAACTTGGCTTAATAGTAACGCCAACTATACCTCCTCATCACCCAGAACTTCCTTCCGTCTCTCCTCAAGCTATTTTTTTCTTTCATTCCCCCATCACAACCCTCCCAAGCCTTTGTATCACATTGGATCCTTGCAATGCCCCCCTTTAACTGGGGACAGAAAAGGTTGTTCATCTCTCCTTCCTTCTTTCTCCTCCCAGCTCCGCCCTTGTTCTCGTATCATTGCCCACATTTCCTTCCCCCTCTCCCATCTGCGGTGACACCATATTTAAATGGTTCAACACACCCACAGCTGGCCTGCTCCTCTTCACCTTCAGCATGCAGCTAGTTAGAAATATAGATATATATATCTAGTAGTAAGATTCATAACTATTGATGTCAAGAAAATTTAAATTGTGCTTGCAAGATACTGTATGAAGACATCCTTTCAGGACCATTCTTTGTCCCACTAAAGTTGATGGGACTGTTCAAGTCAACATCAGGAGCCAACGTAACTTTTCTTGGATCATAAGCCAGACACTTGCTTTCATGTTGCCTTGAGCATTCTTTGTCAAAGGAATTTACAATCAGCCTAGTTCCAACAAGAACATTTGATTATTAATAGTTTCTGTAGCTACTGAGCCACTATAACATACCGAGTTTATCAATCAGACATGAACTTTATTAATGGAGAGAGCTGTTCCAAGTTTTACAGGGGATTACTTTCACTAAAAAGGTAGTCATAGAATCATAAAATCGTTTGGGTTGGAAGGGATTTTTAAAGGTGACCTAGTCCAACCCCCCTACAATGAGCAGGGACATCTTCAACTAGACCAGGTTGCTCAGAGCCCCGTCCAATCTGACCTGGAATGTTTCCAGGGATGGCACACCTACGACCTCTCGGGGAAATCTGTTCCAGGGTTTCACGATTCCCATTGTAAAAAATTTCTTCCTTATATCTAGTCTAAATCTGTTTCAAGGAAACTTCTCCACGTTGTTTTGCACAGTAAGAGCAAAAATAATGAAAATAATCTTTATTTCCTATTTGAATACTGGTAAACTCATTTGAAATCAGGCTCACCATTCTGATGCCCTTGGCAGTGTATACTGCTGGCATTTTATAAAGATCATTTTACTACTAGATGCATTAACAGCATATCCCTGAAACTTCTCTTTATACTGTCTAGAGTTAAGTTAAAATAAATATTAAAGAGCACCAAATAAGAAAGAAAAAAAAAAAAAAAACAAAACACAAAACACCACACCATAATAATCCCAAACTCTGCAGAAGCTTGGATTTGTCTCAGAAGCTAATTAATAGTTCAGGGGTATCTGAATCCAGCATTTTGACTTGAGTCCTTCGCTACAATTTATAGGAAGGTTTTTTCCATCCCTAACACGAGGTCTGTTCACTTCCACTGTCATTTACTAACGACTGACCATACCTTGGGGCTAAACAAAGAGCAAAGACGACGGTGCCTTCATCTTCGCAGGCGAGCGGTTGGAGAGGGATCTCTTTGCTCACACACCTAGCACCGCAAGGGCTTTCCGGCATTGTTATTAAATCAATACAAAACACCAACAGAGAGCGTGCATCTCATTTTTTAAAGCCGTGTGTTTTCTGAGCTGCTTATTCAATCATTTTAACAATTCCAAAACCCACGACTCACACCACACGTGTCCTTTCGTTGGGAACCATAGGTGATATGATCAAAGTTAGCCTACACCTAATCAGCATGCGAGAAATAATCAAGAATCTTTTTTTTAAGACGTGTTCAATTCAGCAAAGGGCAAGGACTATTAGTCTTTTCCTTATTTACTACGGTTTGGGTGAAATTCTCATTATTTCCATTAATATCACTCCCGCCATATCAATTATTATAAGGTGCACTCAATAACGCGGCTACGTTATACCTCGAGCAAAGTATCTTTCAGTGCGGTTTCTCAAGCAAACAAGATTTACATCCTAATGCAAGATACACGGCTCTACCAAACTAATGCCATATGTCTCTTTTTCAGTCATCGCACCACTGACATAATCTGCTGGGTAGATTCGACGTGGAAAAGAATGTCAGAAACTCCGCAAAGGAAAACAAGCACCAAAACAGAAAGTTGGATGGGATTGATTAAAGCACCACTTTTAAGTGTTTTGAAACAACAAATTTTTCCCTACTGTGGCAGAAAAAAATCTGTCCCAGCAGATTTAATTGTAAATTGTCCTATTGATACACGGAGAGGAGGAATCTCATGTGGAAGAGTTTGGTTATATATTGAATATCCCTAATCTGCACCCATCGGGCAACCTAAACCAGCAGCAGCACGCATGTATATCTATAAAATAGCATCTCCGCTTTCCCTTTAACACAAAATTCCCTGAACACCTGGATGCTCCCATGTCATGAAATAAATGCTTGTAGAATAAAAATTTACAGTCCCCCACATGCATTAAATTTGTTTAAACACTTTTTCAAAGCAAAGACCTTTTTTTTTTTCTCCTCCTTTTTCTTTTTTTTTTCCCCCCCTTTTTTAAATGGCGAGCTGTATTTTATAATGGAGCGCCAGCTCTCCGGCGAGCCTCCATTCTTCCAGCCCTGACAGACTGTTTGTCAGCTAAACTCCCCTTGTCATGTATCCCCACCACTGCCAACTCATGCACGGAGACCTTCACTTTTACTGCTACCACTTGCACCCTGCGCAACCTTTGTCATTGATCACTGATCCAACCCAGTGCCCACATGTTCTTCAAGTGCCTACACAAGTAATGAGGTACTTGTGGTGTAAAATTAAACTGTCAACTGTCAGCGATTGATAACCACAGCGAGAGCTGACCTAGAACACCTGCACCCGTGGCCAAGACAGGTGTGACACGTTTGATCGCTGAGCCCTACTAGTCAGCGTGACCCGACAGTGTCCCTCCATGGATTTCGCCCCTGACAGGGATGCCGTATTTCAGCCCCGGGTTTCCAGCCCCGGCGTGGGAGCAGCCCCCTCCCCGATCACCGCAGACCCTCTCCTCCATCTCCTCCACTGCGGCGGCTACAGTGCGAGCGACTCCAGGTTTTGGTGGCGAAAGATATTTATGGCCATAGAGTGCCTTTCTACCGCCCCATCTCCTTGTTCTCCCCTCTGATTCCTCTTCGCCCCCAGCTTGGCAGCAGCCCCTACATTTATCAGCACTGTCATCCCCTTTATCAGGGTTTTTGCAAGTGCCCAGTGCTCAGTTGGTTTCTCCATTCCCATACATGCATTGATTTAGGAACAAAACGGAGTAGCATTTATGGCTATTTTTGTAGCATAAAGCCTCCAGTTCTGCTTCTGCATTACTCCGCATGGCGGGAGGGCAGAGATGAACAATTCTGCTTTAACATCGTTTAAGTAAACTCGGTCTGACGCTGTTGGGAGCACTGAATAGGAAATCTCTGTTCCCCCTTCTCATCCGTTCCATCACCACCATGGAGAAACACATCCCTCTTCGCTCAGCTGTAATTAGTTTTAACTGGGGTTACCACACAGTGATTAGCCTTCAGTTCATATTTGAATATTTTTATTATTATTTTTGAACTATTGATTTCACTTTAAGCAAAAAGGGGCTTTTAAGGCACACACTGTCTTTAAACCCCCCTGAAACACATCAGAAAATAACGGCAGGAAGGTTTCTCCCCTCCTCTCCAACAGTTGCACTATATTAAGTTCATGTGATGAGAAGATAAAAATCTATTAACTTGCTGCTGACCTTATCGACACAAGGATCTCTGCAGACATTACAGGAACCATATCTCTTCTGACTTTTACATCCAGAACCTCATGCACCAGCGTCCCAAACCAAATATAAAATCTTCATGATGAGTGAAACAGTGACACATACTCTGACTCCGATCCTGCCGGCTGGCAGGAGACACGGGGTCCTCCGGGGCCTGGGACCAGCCTCTACTTTCAATTTGACTTCAGGGGCGGTTTGTTCGCCATATGCTGCTGGGGGCTCAGAATCAAAACAGTTTCCGTAGGACCATATGCTACGAGGCAAATGTGCTGGATACAGAAAGGCTTTTTGCTGCCCCATATCACCATGATGTATTGCAAACATAATTAAAGGCGAGTAACGCGGGCGCTCCTGTTTGAGTTAATCATTCCTTTTTGCAACTGAAGCCGGTATGAAACAAACGAAATTTCAAATTAGACCAAAAGTCCATCTAAATACACATTGCTCACATACACCTCACGCATTTCCATGCACGTATTGAGCTCCTCCCCTGCGCAGACCTTTGCTCCCCTTTGCTCTGGAAAGGCAAAGGATTTAGGTTTTTTATTTTTATTATTAAATAAGAGCTCTTTTGTGTGGAGCAAAGATCATCTCCCATTTCAGAAATCAGCGAGACGGGGGACCATCACAAGCACCACCACGAGGCAGGGACCATCACAAGCCCCACCACGCTCCAGATGCTAGAAGACATGGATCAGGCAATCGCACAGTGGTCTCCAAAATGCGGTGAAGGAGTTGGTGGCAGGTGCCACCAGGAGGACGGCAGCAGTGTTTGCTGCCCCCCAGCTCTACCTGCTGGGAGGCAGCGGGCTCCCACATGCTTAGAAATAAACCTGCACAGGACACCAGCACGGCTACACCCCAAACAGCCCACAGCTGGATTACATCAAGTGAAACTTGAGTGTAATAACACCATCAACCAGCACCCACATCATCTGCTAGTGTCCCCAACACCTATATTCCAGGGGAATTTGCTCAATACATGTTTAAGGGGAATTTTCTTGAGCTGGGCCAGCTCTCATGGTAATTCAGAGATCAGCTCAGCGGCTGAGATGTCACATACACCCGTCACACACAAGAATCAAGGCTCTGAATCGGCAGAGCTCACCATCTCCCAGCCCACAAACACGGCCAAACCTCCACTCAGCTCCTCCATGCTTCGATTAAAAGATAAACTCCAACGTCAACAAATAATACAATAGCCAAATGCTTTCAGAAGGTAGCTGGAACTCAAGCTAGCTGCTCTCGAAGCCATGCAAACATGGATGAGCCTGCAGAGCAGTTTCCCACTGACTAGTTGGTGTGTGCAGTTACCTCCTCACCAAGGAGGTTTTGGTGCCAAGTACAGGAGAGTTTTCTGGGACGTCCCATGACTCATGTCTCCTGCCCTTATGCCCTGCTCTGGCCACCCACTGCAGGAGACAGGACGCTGAACTAGAGAGACCTGTGGTCTGACCCAGCACATCTGGTTTTACATTTGGGAGCACACTCACGTAATTTTCTAGCAGTACCTGGAAAATCCTCAAGTGTGCTATTACTTTGAAAGGCCAGTGTCCCTCCAAAGCTCCTGGCATGCCAAGGCAAACCGCTTGAGGAGCTCCAAGCTGGAGCGGTGCCCGTGCCCCATCCCTCCCCATGGCTCCAAACCCTCGCACACGTTTCACTCCAGAGAGCTCAGAGGAGCTTGTGGTTAGGACGAGGACTGGCCAAACCGCATGCTGTAACCCCATTTCAGCCCCCGCACTCCTCCGGGATCTCTAGGAAAATGATTTCATTTCTGTGCACCCCAGTTTACTCTTACTTTACAAGAACTAGTAACAACACCCATCCCACGGAGGTGTTGGGGAGTGAGTTGCGGCGGTTAGACATGCCTGAGCTGCATTCATATCGTGAGTAATAAAAATATATTACAAATGCCTAACAATAAAGAAATAACATAGCTCAAGCCACTGCTGGTTGTGGTTGTGGTTTTGTGAAACAAAAAGTCTTACTGATGGGGAAAATTGCTGATGATTTGCTTCACAGAAAATAAAAATAAACAAGTACAATGTACATGGAACAAAGTTACGGTTTGATCAATGATGCTCTTTATATCAGCGACCGATGAGGGGTGAAAAATTTGGATGCCAAATCAAACGTTTTCAGGTCTCAGAGATGTAACTTAGAGCTCTGTGTGCTGAATGCGGTGAACGTGGTGGGAGGATTGCAATCAGCGGCCGTTCATCATCCAGTGCAGGCGCTAACATCTGATACAGGAACTGCAGACTCACTGTATTTGCAAGCAAACCCTGGTATTTTTATTGCGTATTCGGCCTTTCTGTTGCTTTACTGCAAACAGGTTCTGCAATGTGTATGCTAGAAGGAGAGTTGATACGTTGCTTCTCACCGATGCTCTCTGCAAGACACACTGAGATCGGAGCCTGCAAACCAGCCCAAGGAGAGATCAGTATGTAAAGTATGTCTGGAGCACCACATACAGCTCACTCCAGCATGCGCCATTGAGGAGAAATTAATGATACGTGGAAAGCTCATTCCAGATGATCACAGTGACCAAAACTCTTGGATCTAGAGCCTCTTAATTTTTTTTTCCCCCCTGCATCCAGAGAGAATCCCTCTTGTTTCTATTCTGATCACAGGGCTGACTGTAAAACCAGAACTTCCCCAACCACCCAAGTGGAAGCAAAAGAGCTGATTTCAGAGCAGTAAGAACAAAACAGAGTCCAGATTACGTGCCTCCCATCCCAGTGTTTTGAAATCAAGAGTGTTGCACACCTCTGGCATCAAAAAGAGATAGTTGAAACTAAAATTAAAGAGATAAATTCTTGACCATTCCTTGGGACCAAAAAAGAAGTCAGCAAGCAGTGACATCAAAGATAGGTTGTTTACATATTGGGGGACCTGTCTGCCTGTCTCTCCGCATTGATTTTTACGGTACAAAAATATTATTTCAGTGACAAGGATGTAAACCTTATTCAAAACAGGATTTAAACCATATCCTGCGAGTGAGGCATCTCTTCAGATAGCCTGCCTGCACTTACAGCATACCGAAGGCATGCTGATTTTCGTCCGCAGTGTTTGTTAAGAGGGTCACAATATCAGGAAGCAGGAGAAGGCTCATCAAAGCCCCGTTGCTCGCCTTCACCGCTCATCAGCTAGACAGTACCTTGTTTTTTAAAGCGGAGCGGAAATGCATCTCCAGTGACCCATTGTTAGAAACTTCCTTTTGTCTTTAAGTTTGCTGGAAGGAGTATGGGGGCCCCTTTTAACTCTTTTCCAATAGGTAATTTCCCTTAATTAGGGCTCTCATTACAAGTGAGAATTTATCAGACGTGATTAAAGAAGCATCTTGTCTCTTTCCTATCGCCTCAAAAGAGGCATATTTTGATCTCCCAGAGTGTCTTGCAAACACAGATAAGCAGAGGCACCGAGCTGGGAGATCACAGCAGAAATTTGGCCTGCCCAGAAAGTTCATGTTTGGATCTCGGCATCCTCCGAGCTTCCCTCTGAATTGCAGGGTGTCAAAGCCGCCGCCGGGGAGCAGTGGGGCTCCCCGGCCAGGCAGGAAGCCGGGCAGATGCAACCACAGAGCTGAGCTCCAGGGCTTCGGGCAAGCCACGGTTCCTTAAAAACCCCACGTGCACTGCACAGGTCACCTTCCTGCGTGTTCCTGGACTCCATTCCTGCAGAACATCCATTTCAGACAGACCATGCCCTTAATATAAGAGGGCAACTCCTACCCATGCCCATGGGAGTTTCATGAAAAAACTGATTGTAGCCCTTTTGGAGCACCCCTAAATGCATTCTTCCGTGCTGCAAGCGTGAGAGATCGGATACAGAGCTTGCTGAACCCAAATCCTGCACTCACATAATGGATTTGCTCTACAGGTACAGCCCTTTCTACCATCAATACCCTAAACATTGGCCCTGCTCCTGATGCCTCCTCCTCAGCATCTGATCCAGCTTGCTTCCACAACAGGGGAAAATCTCCTATTGACTCCAAAGGTAGCTGGATTGGGCCGGTATGTTAAAAATGTTCTTGTGCTCTCAATAGTATTGTTTACTTTTAATAAGCATAAGTGATAAACTCATGGGTAAGCATATTATAGAGTAACTGTAGAGATGCAAGTTATTTTTTTATTACCGTGAACCAGCCAAAAGCACCAAAACTCAGATTATAATAGCAATAATATTAACTTGCACAAAAAAAAAAAAATGCTTTCCCACCTGCAAATTACGGTATGCACTTACTCTCATTAATGATCTAGTATTTACACTCACATTGAGCACAGAGTAAGCATTAATCTGGCAATAAAGGAGCAATGAGAATTTTTCCAAACATTGAAAATATTCATAATCTGTGAATCACCTACAATCCGAGGTGTCACAAACATTCATCTCCGTATGTGTCACCCACACACATCTGCCCCCTCTTCCCCTCGCACGAACATGCATTCCATTCAACCACAGATACAATCAGGCTTTAATTTTATTTTTCTCACATAATGTTAATCAAGAGCTAAAAAGATAATTTCCTTCTACCACAAAGCAATTCCACTGTGGTGGAACAAACTGTTATCTTAAGTTTCACAGAGCAATTGTTCAATAATTCCTGTTTGTGGCTCTTTTCCAAATCCTTGAGAATAGCTCAGGCTGCCAACCCTTCTTAAAAAAAAAAAAAAAAAAAAAAAGGGGAAAAAAAAAATCACAACAGAAGCCGAAAAGCACTTGCTGTCACTCAGGGGTTCAGCGGTGGCAGGCTCGGCCATTTCTCAGAAGAAACTCCAGCCCTGAGACTCCGACACGCAGAAATGCACTGTCTGTTTGAAGACAATTGCCTGGAAAGATATAAGCTCCCAGACTGTAAATTTGTCGCAGCGCTGGCCCTCTGAGATGGCGTTATCTTGGCTTGGTGGATTCAGTGAATTGGAAGCTTCAGGAGGAACAAAAAATAAGAAGGATACTTGGCGTTTCTGCAATGTTTTCTACATGCAAATCACGGAACGAGCTTTAAGCTATTAATGTTTATTAAAGAAGAATGGGAGGGTGTTTTGTTACGTGAAAGGAAGCTGATAACATGGATTTCTTCAGTGAAAGTAATAAAATGTTCTGTTTCTATGGAAAAAAAATTAGAAATAACAGCAGCCGCCTTTACTCAGAAAGCACCCTGCATTTCAAAATCACTATTAATTTTAGCCTGTGAGCTCACGGAGGAAGGGACAGTCATTTACTACAGCTTGTACAATGAGCAGCACAACAGGGCGCTGCCCTGCCCATCGGTAGGAGTTACCATCAGACACATATTAGAGCAATATTAATCATCGCAAGTGAAAGTGCAGCATGAAGCTGCCATTTCAAAGTCTCTGGGTCTGAGCTGAGTGAGGAAGAGGGCAGGGAGGGAAGTCCAGGGGTTCAGACTGGCCGGTACGGGGCACTACACATGGACCTGAGCTGCAGTCTGACCTCCTCCAAAGCATCCCGGCGTAACCCTACGGCATCCTGGCTGGAATTGCCCAAAGGGTTTGGTCACAGCTTGCTGGAGGCAGTGCCTGCTTGCTCAGGGCAGATCCAACTGCTGGGCATGTCTGGTGTTACCAACACCATGCTCACGTCATCTTCAACCCCAACGCTAAAAGGAAGGTAAAAAAAAGAAAGAGTTTCCACTCCCAAGTGTGGGCATCTGCAGTCAATGAGAGAGAATCTGCCAGATTGTAAGTGGATTAACCACAATTTTTGCCTTTGTTCAAATGTTTCTTTACATTGTTTTCACTTTGGTGTAAATGCACGTATCCCAACAAAGCTATCCTCACTCTACAGCAGAGCGAAATTGAAGAAACAAACCCCAAAACTCTCATTTTCTTTCATCTTGGCTGGAGAAGAGCCACCATCCACTGGTTAGAGTAACACAGCAGGCTTTTCAGGGCTGGAATACATTATTTCACCCAGTCTCTAAAATTTTTTGACTCTGAGCACAGCTAAGAACAACCTGGCCGTTCTGGAAAGATGCTCTCCAGGCAGAAGAGGGAAAATAAACAGATATAAATAACCACCAGCTGCAGAAGAGCTTGGCTGCATCCGTACTTGCACGCTGCACAAAGGCAGTGAGACTAAGACAAGGTACAGCTAAGAAGAAAACGCTGCTGTGGAGCTAAACAGGACAAGACACAGTTCCCACCAACCCCGTGTGCTAGGATTATCCACTCAAAACAGCATATTATTGTGCAAAGATAAGCTTCACATTAGCATTTTGACCGATTTGAGCTCACAAATCAGACAAGATGTACGCCCACCAGCAAGGAGCCCCTCACTGTGGGGATAAAGCCCCATGGAAGGGAAACCAGCTTTCCTGTTGGAGGTGCACCAGGCTCCAACCCACATAGCTCTCTGCTATGGGGCAAGGGGTTTCTCTTGCTGTCCATCTGCCCAGGGCAAAGCTCAAGAGAAGATAAAAAAAAAAAAATAAATCAGTGAGGACAGGGAGAGGTGAGAAGCCATAGCACAGTGTATTTGCAAATACACAAATCACGTATTGCATTTTGGAGGTTTCTGTGCTGAGCTGTGGAGGTACTGTGTTGAAGTAATTGTCAGGAATGAAGATATTTGTTAATTCCTGTTCTCTCCCGTGGCTTGCCAGGCAAGCAGTGTTTATAAGGCCAGGTTCTTTCCACAAATCCTCATGCATAAATCCCATTGAGATCAGCTGGGGTCCTGCATAAGCCTCCCAGCCCATAACGTGGACTGGAGATCACATCTCCCTTTCAGCCCAAATCCAGGTCCCCACGTTCAGTAGTTTACCTGTGACACCCCAACAAAACCTCTGGATTTAATGCCCCTGAGCTTACAGGGCCCTTCCCTTTAAGTTCCTTCTTGCACCAAGATGCAGACAGGAGAACGGCCACCCTGGGCTAAAACACACATACACGCACATGACTTAACACCCTGATCCTCCAGGATAAACTATGAGCCTGTAAATCACCACACTTCCAGAAAACAATAGCTACCTCTTGTTTAAATAAAACTGCACCTGCTGTATTAACATACCACCGAACAATCGCTTTGTTTTTCACTAGGCATCCAGGCTGAAGCCACGCTGCTTCCTGACCCATATACTGGAAGACTTATTCTTAGAAGGGTATAGGGGTTTCATGCCGCACAGCAGCATTTCGCGGTGATCACCTTCCTTCCTTCTTTTGTACTGGGGCAGTACACGGTTTTGTTTAGCTTTCAACAGGTTTGTTTCCATCACAGCCCTCCAAGACTTTGCAGTCCTTCTTTGGCAAATGTTCCTTCTTTTTGTTTCCTATCTCGGGCTATCGCAAGCTCTGAACTGCTATTTGGGGCATTTTTGAGTCATTTTTCAGGAGATCCTTCTCCCATTTAAGGAGTTTGGGCAAAGCAGGCCACCAGCTGAAAATTTCTTTGCTAAATGCTCGATCATCGCTAAATCATTTTGCTCTCCCCCCAGCAGGTTAATTATGATGCCCGTTTCAAGTTTATTTATCTCTACTCAATGCTTGTTTATTGATTGCACTGGGACCCTTTTCTAATGGAGTTATTTTGCTCAAATAAGGTGCTCAGCAGTGATTGAAAAATGGACTACTTGAAGAGGTTGGGTCACGGATGGAGGGAGCAGTAAGAATTTTGTAGAAGTACACAGTAGATACGAGAGCCAACCTCTCCTCTTTGCTGAGAAACACGATGTCTCCAGCGAGGAGCATGGATGGGGCATTGCTAAGCCAAAAAAATGTTTTGTTCCTGAATCTGAGCCCAAAGAAAACCCAAATCCAGCCCGGCCAGCACGTTTCCGCTTAGATGTGCATCTTCTGTCCTGCAGGCTACCGCGCTGAAAACAGGCACCCTGCCTCTGCTCACTGCCTCCTCCCATGGCCTGGAGTGCTTCCGCGCGACCGGCTTTCCAGGAATGCGGTGCCCGCTCCTCCTCGCATCCTCTTCCTGGTCGCCTGCCCCACGCCACGCTTCCTGCTCGTCCCACACGGCTCTTAGCCGGATCCGGTAGCTCCCAGTTCACGCAATCATTTCCATTCTCGGTTGCTTGAAGCCAATGAATGTTGGGGGGAGCTGCACTCCATGGTCCCATTCAACAGTCACAACAAGGCTTCAGCCATTTAAAACTACAGCTGACCTTATAAAACCCCATCTGGATGCAGATCATCTGCCCATTTATTTTAAAAGGGTAAGAATATTTGTCCTGCTCCTGCAGGCCCTACTAGGAGGTTACTCTTCTTCCTTTGAACTTAATTATGGCATTGCAGCCTGAGCAATGGGTGACTTTTAGAGCAGCAGCTCAGAATTAAGAAGAATGTTATCAAACTGCTTGGGGTTTCTGGTGAATCCTGGAAGCCAGGTTGCAAAGATAGTCTTCAGTGAATTGACTGACCCCGACCATCAGGGCAAGTAGGATTCCCTTTAACACAAACCAGCAAACACACAAGCTCACACCAGCATCCTACCGCATTACTCTTTCATAAGAGCAACAATCTCTGCACACTTCATCTACAAAGTCTCCATCCAGTCCACTCTCATTATTGTTCCCTCCCAATCAATATATTAAATTACTTTTAAAAATCTTCCACATGCAAGGCGTGGCATTTCTCAAAGTCTCATATAGAGGAAGAAATTACCCTGAAAGCCAGGTTAACCTCCTGGTCCCTCTCTCAACAAGATGCATAACCACATACCAGGGAAAAGAGATGCAGCTCTTCTGAAGACCTGCCTCGGCCAGCACCTGCCCTGCCACATCCTTCACCTGTGATGTGCCCCTATCGACATCTCTGCCCAATGCCTTGGCCAAAACCTCCAGCAGCACCAGGTGATTCGGGTGCTTCCAGCCCAGAGAGCCCAAACTGGGGTACAAAGCACCTGCTGTGCCTCATACAAGGTCCAGTACCAAGAAGACCAGTGGGAACCACCAGTGCCTGCAGATGTGCACTCCTGCAAGTCTCACCAGTGCTGCAAGTCTCAGTGGTGACCATAGCCACCCATATGGATGCTGTCCCTATGCCACAAGAGAGGCTCTGTGTGGGACAGCCAGGTGCCGAGAAGCCTTTGCAACCCAACAGCGGCATGAGGTCAGGAGAAAGCAGAATGTCTTACAATGAAGAAGCTGAACCAAGCTCTGGACCAGCCCCTCCCCAACACAAGGGCATTTGAAACATGAATCAAGAACAAAGATCCCTGTTAATAACAGCTTGTTTCATGCAGTGAAAAATGTGCGATATTGGGTTCACAAGCTGAGTTCCAAACTGCTTGGCCATTTTCCCTTCAAGATCCCAAATTTATTGAAGTGAGAGAGCTTGGCTCTCTTTACAGTGTTTGAGTGACTGGCCCATCCCTCAGTCCTAGAGACTCGTATCCCCCATCACTGCGGTGTCTGAGGGCAGAGTCAGCCCTTGCATTTGCACGTGCTGGCCAAGTTCAACATCCACTTGTGCATCCGCGGGACAGCTAATTTCCGCAGAGCTCTCGCTTACCAACCTCCCTTTATTTTGCTGCACTGGGGGCTTCCTTCTTATCTTGCTCCTTCCAAAAGCCAGTCAGCTCCATCACTGACCCTCTCAAACAGTGATCAATCCCACATGCACCTCTGGAATATGGATGTGGGGATGCCACTGCTCTCAGCATCTCCCAAACCCACAAAGATCAGAGGCGCAGAGGGAGGCCATTCCCTTCACCACTGGAGGCAAGAGAGATACCTTCATCCTCATGGCAGATGGTTGTCTGCTGACTATAGATACATGTAACCTCTGCCAAGCGGAGGGACCAGCTTGTGTCCCCAGGGAGTAAAGAGAAAAGGAAAGGAGGGGGTCATTCAGCCTCGGAGCAAAGTCCAGGTGAAGCACCGCTCCGCTCCCCTTGCGGATCTTTGGCCCCCACACCCTTCTCCTCCTCTAGCCACTAGAGAGCACTTCTTCCCTTCCCTTTTATCAGTCAGGCTCACAGATTGAATGTTATCAATTGACAGCTTTAAAGCTAAGGAATTGTATAAATTAAATACGGTCTGCAGCAAATATACTGAGGAGCCAGAATTTATATACACACTAGATATGGGAGCTCTTAGTTATTACCCACTTAAGACTATGGCACTGATGAATGGTAAGGCCACCCTATCCCTGAAGGCACTTTTCATTACCCACAGTATAGGAATATTGAGAGAGTATGTGTATGTATCCAGCATGACTGCTCATTTCCATAGTTCTCCATCAGGTTTGCATTCAGTTTATAAAATAAAAAATTACTCTGGGGACATATTTCACTCATTCCAGAACCCTTTCTCTTTCCCTCTCTCCCCCCAGCCCATATCGTGGCTACCTTTCTCCTCCTCCCAGCCCCGATACTGTAACAATGCCTTTACATCTGATGGCGCTTATTAAATGAAACAACTTAATTACTATCAATATATAATGTTGTGCACTTCAGCCTCAACCGAGACGTCTAATCCTATTCTGCTCCTGACCTTTAATGGCCATCAAATCAAAGTAATTTTGGTCAGCTCAGTACAGCTCTGACACATGCCCAGGTCAGGAAGATGAAGGGACACTAATCTACCATGTTACCCTGCTCATTGTTTAATACCTTTTTCAATAGAATCTAATAACTGGAGAAATGCCAGTTTTCTGTCTAGTTTGGGTTAAAACCTCTTTTGTTGAAAATAAATAATTATGGAACATTCTGAATAGCCCAGGGTTTACATAATTGGTGCCTCTTAGACAGAGCAATATACTTGCCTTTGAAGTTTGCAAGGAGAGGAATTTAGGAATTCAAATCAACGGCAGCGCTCCTGAGTGTGCTCTGCTCTCCACCTTGGAGGGGCCAGCGCCAAAGGAGGCTTAATTAAGGGAAGTGAAAACCACTTTCGATTCACCAAGGTAACACAACAAGTGCATTGCTTCCTCTGAATTGAGGGGAAAATAGCAGGAATGCTTCCACTCAACGGCAGCTATTCTGCAGGCTGGGACTCAAGTCCTTCGGGGGGAGAAAAAAAAAAAAAGCAGCTATCATAAAATAACCAGTAACACAGCACCCCATGCATAAAGGCAACAGCAGTGTTTAGGTTCAAGCATTACTATTTATACATATTGTTTCCCTAGTGCTAAACAAAACAAGTTTTCCCATGCCAGAGCAAGGGACGCTGCCAGGAGAGCTAGACACCCTGTCTGGATCGGACAAATAGCCTGACCTATTGACGGGGCAGCTGGATGCGGCAATATTTTATAGCAGGCTCACTTTGCTAATGCACTTGCATCGGGCCACTCTCAAAGCAGCCCCACGCTTCGGAAAAAACTAACTGCAGCACGAAAACGTCACGTCAAGGCAGATACCGGGGACTCTCTGGAAAAGCAGCCCCGGCTGCATGAAATGCAAGGGCAGGAAACTAGGGGAATGTTCAGGGATTGCCAGGTTTCAAATCAGCCCTGCCTTTGCATTTGTGAAAGAGGGAGGCTACAAATCATATCTGCCCAGCTTTTGAAAACGCCAGTCACGGAAGCTGAGCATAAAACACAGAAGGATGTTTTTGTTAATTACCCGTTTCTCCAATACCCATTCTTTACCTTCAGTCATTAGTCATGTAACATAGCAGGCAGGTAACAAAACCCAGCGGCTGAGATTTATAGGGCATCTCTCAACCCAAGGGTCCCGCAGCAGTTTACAGGGTTGGGATTACATCATGCCAGAGCTCTTCAAAGGCTGAAGGGCCAAAACTGCCCTCGGTGCAGCCTCCATCACACCACAGGTGCTGCTCCAGGTCACAAGGAGTTTCATGGATCCACAGGGATAGGCTCCAACCCTCCCAGCTCCCAGACTAGGTAAGCAGAAGCAGGATGCGATGGGCACCATATGCCTCCGCATCCCCACACTGCCCGTGCAAGGGAAACGGGGAGGAACGCCATCGGCTCCAGGGGAGTTATTCGGGTGTAACTTAGAGCAGGATTTGTAATCAATCCTCACCCAGACACTTACTCGAGAAGGAATTCAGGGTTTGGCTGTACGTACACCAGAATCACTTCACAACCACTGAATACATTTATGGTGTAATTGAATCCTTTAGTGATTTTTCTTAAAGGGAAACCTTATCCATTTAGGGTCGATTCTGCATCATTACAGTTAACGGGAGTTTTGCCACTTAATTCAGTGACAGCAGAGCTGAGGAAGGATCGGGGCAGGGCAGATTGCTCTACACAATGCATCAGCAGCATCTCTGGCTGTCAACTTCTCCGAGAGTCATGAAATGAGTATTTTGCCTTTATTTTGGAGAAAAGTTGACTCTTAAATGGAACAAAGACTGAGCCTTGATCCGATGTCTATGACCAAGCTCTGCTTTCATCCATGTTTAAGTAAATTCAGAAGGAAGCTGCCGAAATCAACAGGGAGCCAGCCTCAGCCTCTGCAGCGGTCAGCGCTGGACATGAAGGGGTTTTAGCACCGCCGTTACAGGCTTTCCCTACACTGTCTTTGCAAGAAAACAGTATCTACTCTCCAGACACACAAAGCTGAAGTGCAAAATATTCTTTTGATTCAAAAGTAAGCACACAAAAGCATTTTTCCCCCCTCATAAACTGCCACGCAAACCTTTTCCCAGTCAGCCATTCTCTGCATCTGATCCCACATCTGGTTGCTCTAAGTGGAAAACACTGGTGAGTTTAAATGGCGTGAGTCAACTCCCATAACCAAGTAGGGCACAGCCTAGACCACCAAATCACAGCTTATGAGTCTTTCCTAGAGCATTCTGAGATAAAAGATCTCTGTTTTATTCAAACAGAGCCAAACCCTGCTGGTACCTAATTTTGCTTCTATTACCTCATTAATAACCTACAGACGTTCGCAGCTTACACTTCTTTATGTCTGCATTGTGGTCGTCATACGCAGGCACGAGGGCTATTTCTTGTTGTATTTGTTTTGGGTTTAATTCCCAGTTCTAGTCTATGACTCTGCCACCTTCGCAGGGCTGGGCTCAATTAACCCTTTTGTGTTCTCTTTGCAACGAGCTACAGCAGTCGACAGGCGATACACAATCTTTTAACAGGTATTAGCGTATTCATGTGAAAATATTCATTGACAGCTTTATGTAGCATGGCAATCACTGAAAGCGGGATTTAAAGCACAAAAGTGGCATTTAGTAGTGAAGCGTAAAGGCACATTCACATGTCACTTAACTGTAAACATGTTTAACGTGTATTTGCAGCTAAAAACAAACCTGTATCTTTAACAAACATTTTTCATATTGGTCTAACTGGCAAAACTGAAAATAAGTTAAAGTAGTTTAACCATGTCAGGTAAACTCTTTAAAAAAATGTTTTAAGTGAACGATAAAACTGTTTACAAGTTTTTAACTGTAAAATATTTCTTTTCTTCTTGTATCTTGCCAATATCAATAAAGAAACAACATGTATAAATATATATAAACAGACACTTGGCATAAGAACACATTTCATGAAATATGAGTAATAGAGCAGGAAAATTCAAAGTATATTTCTTTTTTACTGTATTGAATGGACAGGTTACTGTAAAGAATACATTACGTGCAGATGGATGAAAATACAAAGTGCATGCAGGATACATAGGATATGAACAGGGTGTTCATTTCCAGGTAGAAATGCAAACATTTTGGTTCATTTCAGATCTCACTTACACTGCACTATTTGGTGTCATTTCATTGACTCCCATGTATTTGGACTTCAGTCCAGCAAAGCACTTAAACACATGCTTAGCTTTAAGCGCACAATAGTCCCCTTGAAGTCAAATTAAGCACATATTTACATGCTTTGCTGGATCAGGGCCATACTACAGATTTACACAGATGTAAGTGAGCTCAGATGAGCTCAAGCCACAATGTTTGTGTCCAGATTCAAATCCAATTGGCAAATGCTTTCAAAAGCCGGAGGTATTTGGATTAGGGGTTTTGGTCCAAGCCAATCTGTAACTTTAGTACCTGAACCCGCATTTCTCGTGTGCCCAAGACTCCCATTGGCATTAGTGGAAGCTTTGGAGGCGCAAGAAGTACAAGAGCAAGACCTCTGGGACCAAAGAGCCAATTTACTTAAACCCAAATTATAACATTTTTTAACCTTTAGATTAAACCAAACTCCCACCAGACTGCAGCCCTCGCTCCATTACATTTCTCACCCAGCATTTGGATTTTTTGTTTATCATATTACTATTGCTTTTGGCTAGCATTCGCTTTATTATATAACATTAACCTAGGAAAAACTAATGGGCACCATCAAATAGCTGTTAACATAAAGCACTTATAAACAAGTGCCATTAGTGAACCAGCAGAGAGCACAGGAACTCATTTACGTTACATCTGTTAACGTTGGATAAACACAGATTTACAATTTTAAATGGCAAATGATGCCTCAGCCTAGTCAGAAATTAATTTCCAGGTTTTTCACTGACTTCACCAGTCCAGCGAATGGGCGCCACATGCTGAACCCCCAGCTATGGATAAGCCACCTAAGAGGCGCCAGAGCCCATGGTGGCACACAAAACAAGATGTTTTCATCCACACATATGCACCAGCCTCTAACATCTCCTGCTCGTTCACCTGAGGCATCAGATATGCAAGTTTCCTTCCACATGTGCGTGGGGAAAAAAAAGTCACCTTCAAATCATCAGGACCAGAAGTTATCACCTACCACTCTGCGGCTCTAGTGGGCTCTGCACGGATCAACAGGTTCCTGCTTCTGTTATTGCTCAGACCAGAGGTGGCTGCTGGCTCTGCAAAGCCGGTTGTTCCCATAAATGTGGGAAATGTTAGCATGGACGTGGGAAATCCCCCCAGCCCAGCACTGAGGGCAGCCCAAGAAGCTGGAGAGCCCTTTCAGCAATTCCTGCCTTCTCCAGAGGATGTTCCTCAACAGCAACAGCCTCCAACGCACACCTCACCCCCTCTGTGGTCAGCAAAGCCTCCGTGGGACAGCACAGCCTACCTCCGCTGGCTTTATTGGACACTCTTATAGGATTATCACATCTTTTCTTGCTTATTAACCAAAACCAGAGTGAGATGGTGCTATTCGATCACCTCTGCTGCTGCAAATGCGGCGGGCAAAGCTCACCCCATGCACAGCACACTGTGAGCTTTCAAGAGGCAGCCCCTGAGCATCCTCAAAGCCATCTCGCTTCTCACACACTACTGACCAGCATGAAACTAAAGAAACACACTGGCTTCTGCTGCTGACTGATGGTGATCTAAACCTGCAGCCAAAAATAAGTAATTTTTTTCCCCTTTTTTAATACGTGGTTTTATACATTGAGGGAAATACACAGAATATGGCAGAATCAGGGAGCTAGAAGAGGAAAAAATGGAGACGCTGGCACTCAAGGCAGCGACAGAAAGTAAAACAAGACGTGGCATCCAACACCTACTCCTATAGTATTTTAGCTGTAGATGGGGAGGCTGCTGAGAACACAGTGGTTTGTCATTCCCCCAAGCTAATCTCCAACACCACCTGAAAAGCACACAGGGGAGGGGAAAAAAAAAAGCCTTTCTCCTATTGCTTTGGGATTTTGTAACCAACACTGAAAAAAACAGTGCCAGTAGACACAACACTAAATACATGAAAATTTTGCAGAAAAAAAGAAAATTAGATATTTCTCAAGAAAACATCAAATAATTTGTTATAGCCTCTGCCCAAATTCCAGGAGGAATAGCACTTTGTAGATACCTTGAGGCTGCTGTTATAGCATGTAATTACACCAAAGGGAGGGAAACACCCCCAGCTTCAACTGCAGGCAGCACTGGGGGAAACTGAGGCAGCAAAGAGGCAGCTTTACACTGTGCCAAAACCCAAAAGGCAAATCACACCCCCCCGGCCCCAACCCACCACAAGCTGATCTGTATCTGAGATGGTGGCTCCACAAACACACAACCTCACCTGGAGAAGGGTATAAAACACCCACAACATTTCCCATGGTGTTTTGCAGGACAAACAGCAAAATACTTAGGATGGAGAAACTTGTCTTCTGGCCAGTACAGAACCAGCCTTCACATTCAGCAATTATCTTGCAAACAAGCCCAAAATAGAGGGCCCAATTTCACTGTGATATGCCACAGCTGAGCAGGTCCCTGCCCAGCTGCGTGGAGGTGAAGCTCAGGAGAGGCAGAACACACCCTCACAATCTCTCTTTTCCCTTTGATACAGGAGTGATTTTCACTCCTGTATCTCCTACCACACCTACATCCCATCATATCTCAGGCCATCTGGCACTTAAGGTGCAAGAACATACTGGGCAAACATCTGAAAACCTGAGAAATCCTGATGCAACCACATGAAGAAACCAGCTCGGCAGCCTACCTGCTTGAAAGGCTGCAGAGGACAACATCAGGTGATGCACAGTCCCAGCTCATTAGCCCATAATTATAGAAGCAGATGTCCTGCTCTTCTATGCTGCTTTTTTTTTTTCTTAAAAAAACCCCACAACTTAGTCAACAGCCTTTCCTCACTTGAACACTCAGGAAGCCATTAATGATATAACTCAAGTCTAATCTTTTGCTTCTCTTCAGCTCATCTTGACAGAGTTTTTTTAAGACTTTATAAATTTTTTTAAGAGCCACCAAGATCAGTGTAGCTGTAATACCAGAAAGATATTCTAAAAACTGATAATGGCACTGAGGGCTAGAAAACACAGGAGTGACTGATGGGTAGCCTTGATAATTCTGTATATCAGGAAGTGGAATGAGAGATGGATAGATAAAATAATGTTGTTATATAGCCATGAAAACAAGCCTAGAAAGATATTCCCAGAAATTAAAGCCCAGGCTGTCTCACCATGATCTTATGCTCTGAAACAAATGACGCTCGTGGAAGGACACAATCCCCAGGAACATTCACAAATCCAAAAGGGAGAGAAAAATCCTTACTTTAAAGGACTGTAAATATTTTCCACTTCTAAGCATTAGAGGCTAGAAAAGACCTTGACAGAGTGAAGATTGCCCTGTGTCTTTTTTCTCCCCACCCTGGACGGATCCCAGGGCGAACAGCCAGCAGAGCCGCGCTGAGTCCATCCCCTGCCAAAGCGGGTTCTGCTCTCACACTGGTTTTACACCAGTTCGGCTCCGTGTGCTTTGGGGCTGTTACTTCGGTGTGCTAAGGGGAAAAAAAAAAAAAAACTCCAAGCCAGCGCTATCTGTGTGGTTCCTGCGGCTGACGGGAGGTATGGCTGGGCAGGCCACATCTGATGGGCCAGGGAAAGGTCTGTCTGCTTCTGGTCTTCTGATGGTCAGGGGAAAGGTATCTTGGAGAAGAAAGGGATACAAAACTCCAAGAGTGAGAGGGTTTGGCTGAAAACCCCACCAGTAAAACATACTTTCTCTTGCTAGCCTCCTGCAGAATATGTCTTCAAGCTATTGGCAGATTTGAACACACAGAAACTACCTTTTGCTAAAATATTTTCTGTATTGAGATGATCCAGATAATTTCTGAAATTAAGTACCTTCTTCCAACTTAATGTGTATTCGCCATGTACTTCTATTAACTCAGCCCAGTCTCAGAACACAGCAGCAGAGGTTAATATTTGGATGAAGCTGTTTTTCTAGCCATTCATATCACTTTTATTTCCTTTCCTTTTTGTTCTTTCCTTAACCTCTTTTTTACTGCTGTTAAATTCCTTGCTTTCATTTTTGCAGAAGTTCAGCCTTCCAGCCTGCTCTCCAATGCTGTTAGACATCAGCTCAGGCTCAGACTTATTACTTCTGATATGTCACTCCGCAGGCAGGGAGCCTAAAGCAACACTGCTCCCTCCAGCCTCGCAAGCTTCATCTGGATCCTCACCGACCCGCAGAGTACAGCTATTTCTGCAGAGCAGGAACCCCGAGGAAATATGTGGAACCAAGAGAAAATCCAGCACCTTGGTCCACACTGAGCTTCTGAAACAGGAGACTGAGGAGGAGGTCAGGATGCCCGGAGTGATTTAGCCATGTTAGCTTGCTAAGATCATGAAGATAGATATATATATATAAAAAACTAGTATAGCACTGGGGAGAGGAAACCATGGAGAACAGCATATTCAGGACCTATTTAGTATTTTAAAAACACTGATCATCCCTTAAATCAGATGTCCTGAATTACTTCAATATTCCTGCGCAGAAAGGTGCCAGAGAGCTGATTTGTTTGCCTCCTTTTGCTCAGGGGTCTGACAGCAATCCATCAGGCATGTCCCATCTCCTGTTCCTCTCTCTCCCACCATTCCTGCCTACTGTCTGGTCACTTCCAACTTATTTCCAGTGTTCCTTTTGCTGCTGAGAGTGAGAGATAGCCCTTTCCTTCCAGTGAAACACAGAAGGCTGGCAGGACGAGTTTGATGGTTACTGTCTGTCATATGCACAAGGTGCATAAACAAAGTGAGTAAAAGGACATCAAATATTTTCTCATTCTCTCTGCTCTGTGGCACCAGGAGAGGCAACCTTTTGAAAAGAAAATGCAGCCACCAGAACGAATACTCCTTTTTCCTCTAGTTTCTTCTCCTTTTTTTTTCCTTTCCCACAGTGGTCTCTGCATTCCCTTTCCTCATTCAAGCTACATAAATAGTACTGAGCACTGATGAGGTCTAAATTCTGTTTAAAACCCCAGAAAGGGCTTTTAAGGTTATATCTGAGTCCTCAGACCAGTTATAACTGGAAGAAGAAATGTCTGTGATTTAGTGTCTAATAAACAAACCGCCAAGGTCAAGATGGCATCTTCTCCCATACCCATAATCACTTCCCTCAACATTTTGAGTTGTTGCATGTATCAGCAGTACTCCCTCTGATGCCCAGCCGCATTTAATTTTCCTTCTATAAATGACTTCCCAAAGAGAAGTGGGCGTGAATTATTACATTGTAAAATAGATTTTTAAAAGATGAACCATGCCCAGTGTAAAATAACTATTCGTGTGAGGAGCAAACATAGCGGAGGCTTATCTTGTAAATCCCATGGAAGGAATTCTGGATGTAGATTTACACACACCTATTTTGTCCAAAAGGCTAACGGACAAGTGATTTTAGTAGCCTCGGGTTTGGAAGGTGAGCCTTGAGATTGTGACGATCACCTCATCTGCAAAAATCAAGGCTCTTAACGTAATTCAAATTAGAAATGCTTCACCCTCCAAAAATAAGTGTATGTTGCTCCTCCTTGAACCTGGGTCAAACTATTCAGTTGGCTTTAAAAGGACTGTTTCTTCCAAGGGCTACCCAACCATGCTGGGCTCGACGCACAGCTTTTCACAGCCGAGCTGAGTGCCGCTGCTGTGTCCTGCCCAGCGGCCTGATCCAAAAATCACACATTTTGGGAACCAGGAGTGCGTGGCACTGCTTCCTGCGGCAGGTCCACACGCTGTACACAAAACCATAGTGTCCTGGCTTCTAACATTTCTCCTTATTAACAAAATATTACATCTAAAACCGTTGCACGGGCAACAAAATCGCAATCAGAAGTTAAGAAATTGCTAAATAAAGCCCATTTTACTGCCTAACTTCAAGGGAAGCCATAAAATTATCAGTCCTCTCTTTCCTCAATATATTTTCCTCGCAGTCTGCGATGCTCCGTGGGGTATTTCTCTATGTGAACTCGGTGACGGTTTGGCTCCAAATTATCCAAACATAAAACTGAGCTTATGAAGCCTCACTCAGAGGTTGTGTGGACCCTTTTTATTGGCATAGACTTAAAAAGAACCTTAATAAACCTTATAGGCTTGGGGACCTTTTTGGTTGCTGGCACTTGCCAGCCACACTGCTCGCATCCCTCTTGCAGTGCCCGGGCGGAAAGCGGGCTGGAACCACAGCCTGGGGATTTTATAGGGCTGGATTATCTGCCGGTATTGCCCTCTTCCTTCCCAGCGAATCTCAGAGCTATTATTTTCTTTGAAAGCAAGTGGGTGATGCTGCAAGGATACTCATAGCTTAATGCGGCTTGATCACCCAAGGTTACGGACAGAGCCAAAAATAATAGGGTCGTCTAGAATGGAGCCGGGGGGGCCATTTGCTGGCAGTGGGAGAGGTCTGATGGGATTAAAGCTGAAGCACATCCACCCATGTGCAAGCGGAAAGCCTAACACTCCGCAGTCCCGACTCCATGGATTTTCCTCAAAGCATCCATTTCTCCTCAGGATTTTATTACTGCCTCCAACGATGCTGTAATTGCATACGTAGAGCAGCAGACCCAAAATTTAATCTGCATTTCTTAGGGCCTAAACTCTGCGCGGGCTGCCCGTGTTTGCACAGAGCTCAGCACAACAGGCATCCAGTCCTGGCTGGGTTCTGCGGTCACTGCTTTAATTCAAGTCATAATAAATAATAATGTCAGATTGGAAATAAATCTCCTGGGTTTGGTCCATGGCTGATCCTTCAGCGTCATGAAAGCACCATTTGGGAAGCTTTGCTGCATCCCATTCTGGGTCTAATTCTGTGACACCCCTTCTGGCTCAGTCTCAGTTCGGTTTTCACTCGGGGCATTGGTTCAGTGCAGATAATTTCAACTTTTCTCTCATTCTGAGCCTGGTCACTGATATTAAAGACACTGCACAGTTTTATTCCCTCAGATCTCTCTGACGTGCATCGTCTGGAGTGACCTAGTGCATCATTTCTTCATTTCTGAGTTACTTTGGCTTTGTCTGGTATCTTCCACCAGACCATGTACCACAAACTCCTGGATAGTAATTACTCAGGCAGAGCAGTAATGCTTAATACACTCACACAGGCAGGTAGTGAGTGCTGAGATATTGCTAACTACATGAACTGAAAGAACCAGAACAAACATATTATACTGTTTACCTTGTACAATTAACAAGTCTTCATTATTGCTGTGAATTATCATCTTCATGATACAGTAACAGTGAAACAGCAAAAGTATAAAGCAGTGCTGTTAACTCAGACACGGCTGATATCCCTTTGCTTTTCGATGTTGTGTATTCTTAGACCAATATTCCATGCCAGTCCCTGCAGCCAAAAATACACCAAGGGCCTAAAAAAAGTAAAATAGAAACATCACTTCAAAATTCTTTCAAATAACATGTTTTCTTTTCTCCCTTTATATGGAGCCACAAAGAGAAAGGGAAAGATAAAAACTCACAAAAAGCATTGCTTGATTCCTCACTAAGGTGCAAGTAAATAAAATGTGCTACAGTAAGTTCAAATCACAAAGAGTTTTCAAGAGGGAAAGGTTAATCACTTCTGTCAAATGTTGGAAATGTTAAATAGTATTTAAATCAAAAATATAAGCACTACCGGTGACTCAAGCCATGCTTTAGACATGTTTGGGGTGGTTTTTTTCCAGCGGTCAGTGCTTGTCTCTCACGTACCTTCTGTTTGTCTGAGATGAAATCGGGAGGCATTAAACAGAGTGCTTACTAGAGGCGCTGGGTATTTTCATCAGCAAAGCTATTTGTTTAAAAGGTACAAATTCAGGCTATTTGGAGAACCTCTGTCCTTGGGACACGGAGCCCTGCAGTGGAAGCCAGGGGTGCTGGACCCCTCCTGCACCCCCCAAGCGCCCACCACAGCCCCCAGCCGCCCTCGACCCACAGGAGAGATGGAGAGCACGGGGAATGGATGGGGCACAGCGGGAAACAAGTATGCGAAGTCACCGCAGTCCCCCCATCAGCGGCGTTCATATTTCATCGTAATGGCTAAAATGACTCTTAAATGAGGCCAGATTATAGGGCCAACCTAATTCACTTACACTGATGTAAATCCAGGTATCTGTTACAACATTGCATGTTGGGGCTCACCGCAGAGCAAAAGCTGCTGATAAACACCCCCCCACAAAGGATGAAGGGAAGCGGATTCCTCCCGGCCAGATCCGATCCAAAGCCCGTTGAAGTCGGTACGAGCTCCTTCAGCTCCAGTGGGTTTGGGATCAGGCCCGCGGCGAGCACTGAGCCAGCTCTGCTGCCAAAATGCAAAATCCTTTTCCATTGGCTTTGCCAGTTTGGTGTTAATACATGTGTGAAGGAGCTTGGGGGGGTGAGGGAGGGAAGGTTTTTGAGGGTTTTTTTTTTAAACCGAGGAATGATTTCACCCTTGCCAGCATGTGGACTTTGTGCAAAAGAACAGGAGAGAGGGTAGGAGATTTTTTTCTGAAGCCACTGGCTCGCTGTTGCAGCATCCCAGCAGAGGGTGGATGTGTCCATCACAGGGACCCCTAGGTCCCTAGGGCTATGTTAGTCCCCGCTCTCCACTGCAGATGGGCAAACCTGGAGTCACAGGTCGATGTCAGTACAGAGCCTTGCTCACCAAACCCAGATGAAATAAGAGGAGGCTTGATAAAACATGGAATGTGGGAGGCAAAACATCCCTTGGACGCAGGTGAGACTCCCCATCCCGGTACAACAGGACCTGCTGGGAGCTGGTATCATTTTAATCCCATTTTCCCTGAAAAACAACATTGCACTCCAGTTTTCTCTACCATCCAGCTCTTCCCTCACTGCCAAGGTGTTTTGTTGCACATGTCCCATACAAGATGCTGTTGCCTCTTTGGCTTCCGAGGGGAAGGGCTCTGCCTTCTTGTGGCTTTCGGAGCGTGTAGCCCGGACGGTCTCAGAATTAGACTGGGGCCTTTGCAGGCTGCCACAGTATAAACAATTTCAGTAGGGCACATGTTATACGGTAAGATCAACCAAAACCAAACATTTTCTCACTGCACACAATAAACATCCATAATAAATTGCATTATACAAAATATATTTATGGCTAATTTTTTAATTTAAACCACCTGGGAAATTTTTGTTAGATTGGTTGATATGAAGGTCTCAGTATTCTGGTAATCTAATGATATCTAATAGACAAAATAGTATGATGTTACAGCAGTCTCAAAGCTTTCATTTTCTCTAGCCCTCTCAGAGATCAAACTGGCAGAACTCATATTTTTTGAAATTTTATACATAATTGGTGATGCAATTGCCAAAAATAACCTATTCATACAAGTCCTGCTCTTCTGGTTTCTAACTTACTGTAATCACGAAACAGAGCAGCGCACTGCTTTGCAATGGAATATGGGTTGGGGTCAGGGAGCAAGGGCTACGGTTGTGTGGCAGTTTCCATTCTGCGGATTATTTTACAGGCAATTTAAATTTAGTTTAGAGTTTAAACAGGCCTAAAAAGTAGTGCACCCATTCAGATGTACAAGCAAATCTTCAGAAAAGGAATAAAGCTGTAACTTAGGTACATCTCTTTTCTGAACCAAAATTTTGCTCCGATATAAGATTTTCTAAACAAAAGCTGTTGGCGCCGAAGGGGACAGGGTGTTTCTATTGCATAAATTAAGCCCAGACCTGCAATCCTGCCACCATAAAACTCTCGTGCTCATCACAGATCAGTGAAGATTTCCAAAAAGACCTGAGATCATCGCAGATCTTGTCGAGCCAGCCTCTCTCTAGTCAATACAAACCGCAGCTCGCACCGTGCTGTGTATCTGCAGCGAGCACTGGCAGCTTGGTCGTTGCTGGACTCGTTTTAAAGCACAGCCCATACCTTTAGCTACTTCCTTGCCTCCTGTTGTTTCTGGGACTTGGAGGCCATGTGGTACATTTCAGCCTTAACTTTGAATTTCCTTTATTTTGTAGATCAAACTTTGACATTCCCTTAAGGTAGTGGGGTTTTATGTCGTTGCATATATCCTAGTTTAAAAGATAATGCTTCACTGAACAGACCACAATATTAAACCCTGAAATAAAACGAATTGTATTTCACTTCCCAGCTCCTATTGCTGGATTAGCTCACATTTCTTTCTCTTGGTTACATATTTAGCACCAAATACAATATTCATTGCAGGCTAGCTTCTCTCCTCCCACACAGCTCTGTGGCTGCCTTTTCTTCCAGCAGCGCTGGAGAAGGCAATGCCTCGCTATAGCCTCGAAATGCAAACAAAAGGGAGGGAGCATAAAGTCAATGAATGATCAGGCAGGGTTGGTTTATACCCTGAGCATTTTATATTTTTTTTTTATTTAAAATGGCAATGCAAAGAGACAGAGGCCAGGGGATAGCAACCTACACTTTTCCTTAGCTTCTCCTTTACACCCATCCCTTTTCCCACCTCACTGTTTCTTCACTGAGTTTATCTACCAGCAAACACCTCCCTCCAGCAGCCCCTGCAGCAAAGGGGGGCCTGGAAGTGCTTTCTGATGCTTATTGGTCCATACCATGATCTATACTGGTCTCGTCTTGTTCCTGGACTGGGTCTTAAGAACTGCAGCGGTGACCAATTGTGCATTAACGTGGCAGGAACGCACTGGAAAGCCATCGTAGAGCAGTAATGAAACCTCTGTGACCCCAGACCCCCTTCTCTATATCCTCACCCCAGTGTGTACACCCTATCCCTCCTTCCCACCTTTGCATAACCCACCTGGCAGCCTTTGCTCTGAAACTCAGGGGCAGGGCACCCCTGAGCTCGGCACGGCTCCGGGGGTGCCTGCGGTACAGGTAAGCAGCGGTATTGATGGAAAAGACTTTGAGCCAGACGTTTGTTCTGCGTTGTCTGAGCTGAACCCAGTTTTTTTAACGGCCATTTAGTTTTTTAAGTGCATTCCTGTGATCCCAGCCCTGAGTCTAGGTCTCCATATGAAACGGCACTGCTTTAACTAGGTGCATAGATTATAAAACCAGGAAGAGTGGTCTGGTCTGCCCCCCTGTATAACACAGGCTACAGGAATTCCCTAAATTAATTCCTGTTTGGATTAGCTCATATCTTTTTAGAAAAACAGCCAACCTTAATTAAGACAAAGGAATTCCAGGGATGTTGAAATGCACCCAGCTCTCAATAAATTGTTTTACTGGTTAAATACTTTCATTACTTAAAATATAAAGTGTATTTCTAATCTGCGTTTGTCCAGTTGTAGCTCTGTCTACTGAA
The DNA here is from genome assembly GCA_013398915.1 of Dromas ardeola. Classification (NCBI taxonomy): domain Eukaryota; kingdom Metazoa; phylum Chordata; class Aves; order Charadriiformes; family Dromadidae; genus Dromas; species Dromas ardeola. The sequence continues at coordinate 550,436 of VYZM01000251.1, read as the reverse complement.
TAATATGACACTTGTATCTGCTGGTTTGAAAATCATGTGGGATTACACCTCTTTCTGCTCTTCATAAGCCACTCCTTGCCTAACTAAACTGGAAAGATGTAAAACTGATTGTATTAAATTACGGCAAAAGAGCACTGAGTTGCTCCAAAAATGACAGCAAACCTAGTTAAATTTTAAATAAACAAATATCACAAATTCTTGGTTGGAAACCTAAGTGTCTGAACAAGTCCTTCCAAAGTTAAAGCACATCTGTTATGAAAGTGGTTTACAGCAAAGCAAGGCAATTTCTGTGGACAAGGCTTCATTAGCTGAGATTTATAAAACTCCATCTGCTTCCCCACTGCCCTTTCCTCATCCACCCTCCGGTGAGCTGGAGCAGCCACCAATGTTTTCCTCTATTCTCCTGCACCACATACCTGTCTGGACAGAAAATTCATTCTGCTTTCTTCTTCAGCAGCTTAGATGGCTTCATCGAGGAACTGTGCTCCCCAGGACAGCCAGAAAGACCTTCTCTGTCCAAGCATCTTTAGTTACATGTCAAATCAATAAATATTTTACAATTAATACCCCAATAGAAATACACAATCAGTGCATTTGGGGAGCATCCCAGGGAACAACATATAGGCTCCTGTAGATCAACTCTGTCTGCGTTCCCTATAGGCATCCACAACATTTCAGAGCCTGTGTGGATGTCCAGACATCGGTCCACAGGCTGCAAGCACCCCAGGAGCCTATGCACACCACAGTCCTTCTCTAAACCAGTATATACATTAATTGCAATTGCAGATATCAAATATATTTACCTGCTTTTCTCTCTGTATGGGCACACATATATATTAGGTATTTTATACATATATAGATACGCACATATATATATCTCCATGGCATAAACAGAAAAGTATGTTATGGACGCGCATGTATGCACACGTATACGGAAAGCACAGACACACAGACACTTACGTGCACTTAAATAACTAGGTGAATAGGTGAATATGAACACTAATAGCCATTTATGGCAACAACAATGAAAGCTGTCCCTGGGGCCCGCCTATGGTACAGCAGCCAAAATGATTGAGTATGTACAGGGCACCGCTGCAGCAATGGCACTCACATGGGCCTCCTTTTAGAAATGATTAATATTTAACCGACTTGGTGAACCTGGCTTTGGGTTTAGTTACAATTAGATAGCACCATGCACAGAGCCGTCCCACTAAGGACATGGTGGGGTGTCCGAGCAGCTTCCACTCGTGCTTCATGCAAAGACAGACAGAAAGTGAGAAGGGGAGAGATACAAGGCAGTAAAAAAAAAAAACCCGTGCTCAGCTCCGTTTGTGTTTGTTTGGAAAGAAAAGGGGGAAAAGCAGCCTGAGAGGCCAGTGTAATAAGATGCTGTAGCTTTCATGAAAGAGGTGAAATAATTTTAAACACAGACACACAATGAGTTTATTTATTTAGAAAGTTGTTAAATAGAGTCTGGGAATTCAAATATTCAATGTTGACATTGTACAGAGCTGGCGGGGAGCCAGCCCCGGCTCTCCGGAGGGACCCAATGGCCACGGCGCCCAGGCCCTCGCCCCTCCCTGCCCACTAACTAGGTAAAAGCCATTAGTTATACCCACAAGCAATATCTGAGTCCGAGTCAAATAATGTTGCCTCAGCCAGCCAACTTCAAAGGCGTGTAAGTGTGTTTGGCTTTTTAGTGCTGGAACTGCAGCAATATGTCACACTTTTGAAAGAGTTTTGTAAACAGTTCCTTCCCCTTTGTAGAAACATTTCTTAAGTTTCTTGTACCCCATGTAAACAGTGTTAATTAACAAGGGTTACATTTTTCATTTACAAGCAGGGCTGTATTAATAACGAGCTCGCCTTTCGGACTGTCCTTTTCCTTTGTGTCCTTTCTCTGCCCTGCACCACGGCCGGCCCAGTGCGGCCAGGGAACAGCCGGGAGGCAACGCGGAGCTCAGCCATGGGCTCAGCCCTGGCGGCATCGGTTACCTCAGCACCAGAACGTTGGTCCCAAATTCCATGGTGACTGTTGGCCCCAAGTAAGAGACAATGGGAGAGAAAGAGAGAGAGAGAAAGAGAGACAGAGAAAGAGAGAAAGAAAGAGAGAAAGGAAAAGAAAGGGAAGAAAGAGAAGAAAAGGAAGGAAGGGAGGAAGAAAAGAAAAGAAAAGAAAAGAAAAGAAAAGAAAAGAAAAGAAAAGAAAAGAAAAGAAAAGAAAAGAAAAGAAAAGAAAAGAAAAGAAAAGAAAAGAAAAGAAAAGAAAAGAAAAGAAAAGAAAGAGGAAGAGAAAAGCCCGCCGCACGCTCTCCCCCTTGAAAAGGGTTAATGAAGTGCCTGGTGAAAATGTGCCCGGCATATAATGGGA
>VYZM01000251.1:522628-541489 GCA_013398915.1 Dromas ardeola | reverse complement strand
GGGGAGGATACACACACATACACACGCACACACAAAAGTTTGGATAAACCCGATAAGTCTGAAGACAAATACGGCGACTTTAATCAATGGGAAGATTGCACATTTTCTTTTTCTGAGCTCTCAGAGGGAAAGGAAGGGAGAAAACCACTCCAAAGTTTCCCAGTAGAAAAAGCCTCCTGTACTAGGTGGTCACATGGAAGCTGTCCGCTTTGCTTTGCAGTCCTGGGAAAGACTGGGAACGACAGATGTGATTAAAAAAAAAGAGAGAGAGAGAAAGAAAAAAAAAGCACCAAATACAAGGGAAAATAATAGAGAGAGACTGAGGCTTTGAAAACGGGTCTCGGTGTTTGGTTTTATGTAATGTGTTTTTATTTGCTGGCTCGAAACTCGGAGGCTGCGGAGTCCAGTCCTGCCTGCCTCTGGTCCCCGAAACGGTTAACTCCGAAAACAAAACAAAACAAAAAAACACCTACCCCATGCCCCCTACTCTATGAAATCAGCGATCTGGTTCAATTAAACTTGCTCTCCGTAGCATAAAGCATCCACCACAATACAGGCAATGAAAACCAACAATAAAAGCCCATGCATTTTCTGCACAGTTTCCTTCTCCCTTGTAAAACATGCCGTCGTGTAAGCACCAGACATTTAATTTTGCTTCCTATAACTTACCGGATTCCTTAACAAACCCACTATGACCACTTTTTTTTATTCTTTCTTCCCTTTTTTCCCTCTTTTGCACTATGCTTCACTGACACGCCTGCACAAAGCCTCCCTGTTTGCTCCTTTAAACGACTTTAGAGGCGGGGGGGAGCAAACGCCGGCGCCCCCGCTGCCCCCCGGTAAACGCTACTCGACCCCGTCGTTGCGGAGAAATCCGCCGCTAACGACTGCGCGCCCGCGGAGCCCGGCGCTGCGCTGCGCGCTGCTCGCAAGAACATCCGCGGTGCCCCGTGGAGCTGCGCGGTTACCGCCGCCTCCGCGGCTGGGTCTCGCCCCGGCCCCTGCGCGCCCCTGCGCGCCCCTGCGCCGCGCTGCGCGGCACCCCGCGGTCTGCGGCGCCCCCTGGCGGCCGCGGCGCGGCACTGCAGGGTTCGGGCATCCGCGGCGGAGCGCTGCGGAGCCGTTCCCGGTGGGAGCGCGGGTGCGCTGACAACGGTCGGCAGCAAGGAGGAAACTAAGGCGAAAATGAGTTTTACTGGGAGATGGGTTTACGGTCTGGTGTAGACGCCTTGCCAGGAAGCAAGAGCTTGCTCTGAATTTCCAACAGGCCTGGAATTGTCCTGTCCCTGGTAAAAGTGCCACTGAAAACACGGGGGTTGAGAAGAATGAAACACATTCATGGGTTGAGAGACAAGCACAGAACACCAGTAAGCCGTGCAAAATACTCCTCTAGAAATATTTCCCCACGAAAACGGTACAGGACGCCAACTGTGAAGCAGATCTCATTCCTGCCTGTAGGAAGGACGTGGATTTCCACAACATCGAGACCGAAAGCAAAACAGAGGAAAATTAACAGGCTAGCGGCTGGATTGAAAGACCAGGGTGGAGGTCAGTCTGGTAAATGGGAACACCAGAGAGCTGAATCTGATTTTCTACTTCATAGCAGATTTCCTGGGTTACTTTGCGTTGGCCCCTTCCTCTCAGCATTCCTCCATCCCTCACCTGAAATGGAGAGAAGCTTCACCAAACCCAAGGGCCGGAGGTCTCTGTTTTAAGGTGCCACAGCAGGGCTGGCTTGCCCCTGCCCCCAATCCCGCGAGAAGCTGACAATGCAGGATCATCCCCAAACATGCAACAGGACTCACATATTAACTAACTGCAACAAAAAAACCCCTCATTTACCAATTTACCAAAGAGAGGTGCAATCAATATCCTCAATCCAAGCTCCTTTCCAAGACTTAAAGCACTTTCTGGCCAAAAAAGTCATATCCTCAAGAGGTTACTCCCAGTTGCTCTTAAAGGAGCATCAGTGGAGACGTAATTGGAAAAATTAAAGAGAAGGAGGGGGAACGTAATTACAGGCCACAAGAGAAAAACAAACATGTTCTGAATGTAGACAAAACATTGAACAGAGGGGAATTAATAGTACTACAAATCAAAAGGGAAAAATGTCAGCAGAGATCAGCAGAAAGTGAACATCCTATTAAAAGCGAAAATAGAAATAATCAAAATCACAGAGAAACACAGATGGGGGAAGGAATTTGGAAAGCAACCTGAAATAAAAATAAAGGAATGGAGTAAATTTTACTCGGTAATCAGCAATTGTTAAAGCTGATGTATGAAGGTTTAAAAAAACTGAAGACCCACCATGCAGGTGGGTCAGTAGGTGAGAGAAAGCCTCAGATGATGAGACACAAGAGTTTTGTGAGTTATATCAACTGGGCCAGGCTGGCTCCCCCTATGCAAAGTGAACTGGGCAAGGCTAGAAAATCATTGCAAGAGATGTAAGGGTGTTTTCTGGTATCTCCCATGACGTCCTCCTTCCTCCCTGGCCTCCCAGAGGGACAGAGCTGGGGACTGGTGAGATCTGGGCTTTGAGGAGCCATTGTCCCCTTTGGGCAACACAATGAAGACAGTGTAACAAGCACCGCTCAGCTCTAACATGTCAGTAAAACATTCCTGGAAAGCACATTTTCTTTTGAAGCCATGTTCTGAAACAGGCCTTTCCAATGCCATGAAGGTTGGGGAAGCTTTGATTACTGAGCTGTTTAAAGAGGATAATATGACAAAAATATAAGGGGGTAAAAATGTAATGGCGTGACGTCAGAAAGGCTTCCAGCTAGTAGCGCTGAAATAAATGAAATTTTGAAGTAAAAACCGAAATCCTCTGTTTGTGTCTTGAGAGTGGGATCATGACCAAAGTCTGTCATCACCAACGTGGAGTTTCCCTTTTTCGGTGCTTTATCTGCTTTCATTCACAGTGTTACTACCAGACCAGGAGTGGGCTTCTTTCTGCTTGTCTTTAAAGGAACCGCAAAGGCAGGTTAGCACATCAGCCTTTATAAAATCCACAAACCCATTTTTCCCTTTAAAGCATAAGGAACACATTCATATTTCACTCCCATTTCTCTCTAGTACAAAAGCACAGGGTCGGAATTAATGAGTAAAGTATTTGTGTGACGTTTTATATTGTATTGGCATTTATATAGTGCTTTTCACAGGCTTCATGTCAAAACCCTTTACAGGGCAATAAATCATATACCTTTCTTGATGAAATTGTATGTAGGCAATTGGGCACCTATCCTGCCCTCAGCAACGTCCCACGTGCGAGACACGGGAAGTGTGATGAAACCTGCAGAAGCAGGTCTGAAAAAAATGGATGTGGGTCAAACCTTCCCCCCTTAATATCCTGCAACATGTTAAAAAGTCTTTAGAGCCCACTTGAACAGCCACAGGAAAGACCTAACCTTAACATGACAAAGCTTCTATTACAGTCTGAATTACTCAACATGCAAATTGAATTGTGGGTCTTACACTTAACCCCAGGATTTTTTTCCCTCTGAATTTAAACAAGATGTCAATTTACATGGAAAATAAGGATTTTTCAATTGAGTTCATTTCTAAAAATAGTGTTCATTCACAAGACTGAACCCAAGTACCAAATTTTGCATCCTAGGCTTTCTGTTAGCACTCACAAATAGCTCTCCTAACACCAAATTTGCAGTGTGACAATGCCTCTCTGCCCTGCTGGCATTTGCTTTCTTTTTTGCAGTTTTTCAGATAACGAAGAGTAATGAAGTTCTGAGAACTGTACGCCTGATTAGATTGTTTATTTGCATTCCTGCCATGTTTCCAAAGCTGCTTTTGGGTTAGAAAAAATGGGAAGTCATTTAAAGTCTTTTTGGGCAGAGATGACTGGAGTTAGTAAGCAGGAGGCAGAGTTCTACTCCGTTGTCTGCCTGGGAGAATCACAGCGCTTTGCCCAGTTAAGAGCTTTTTGGGTTCCATCCGTGTCAAAGGAAGCTTTGCAGAATGTCCCTCCTGGCAGACCGTACCCCCCCCAACTCAAATGCAATCGCCCCGAGATTGCACAAAGGCAATGGCTGAGAAGCAAATGGAAAATCTTTGCAGTAGCTCAACACCACTTTAAAAAACACTTTTCCACCTCCCCTATCTGTAACACATGAAAACTGATAACATTCTGCACATACTGGCTGATAGTTCAAACACGTTAGAAACCAAATTAGTTATGATTTATTAGCCGGAAGAGTTGTTAGAATAATTTCTTAGTGTGAAAGAATACAAAAAAATACTGTTCTCCACCAAATAGACGTTTAGATTACTTAATCTAAAATCAAAGTAATTCAGAAGTAAAACAAAAGTAAACAGGTAAAATCACATCGCCTGGTTCCATTAACTGCCATGGGCTATGTTAGAAGAGGAGGGTTCTTGCATCTTTTCAGAGGTGATTAATGTCTTAACGAGATCTGAGCATTAGCTGTGCAGATGCACTGCCATGAGACGAACTAGCACTGCCTTCGCTTTCTTCTGGGTATTGTATCACAAGCTCTTAACTCACAAGAGCTCAAATTCACACACTGTTGTGGTGCTCTCATGGCAGCGTAGCATAATTTTATCTCGTTCCTGTCTCAGTATACAACTTCTTTAGTAGTTTAAAGAATGATCTGTAAATAATACACATGCATAGACTTCACTGAGATGGATGACAACGATAATTAAAATGGTCTTTTCGGTGGGACACACTATCAGCATCAATAGTTAAAGTGGAATTTTAAGAGTAACCAACACATTAGAGCCTGTAAATTCTATTCTTTCTGGCAGTAATACATTCAAAGATTAAATTAAACTAAATGTTTGCTACAACAAACGGATTTATGTTAGCATTCAGGATTATGCTCCCAGTCAATGTTCATTATGCTTTTGGTCATATTTATTCTAAAGGTCTCATTTTCCTACTTCCATAATTTTTTGATCAGTTTTGTTTAAACTGGATGCCTTTTACTTTTCACTTTAAAAAACACTGTTTCTTCTTAAAACTTCTAGCAGGTTATGGTATCTGGAATGAGTACTAAGAAAAAGGAAACAAGCTAAAATAAATTACTATCTAATCTAACCCATCTGACTATTTCTAAGGTACCTATTATTGTGGTCTCAGAGTACTGGATCTCTGATGGCATGTGATCTTTGATCTTAAATTGGACCTCCGATAACATTTTTAATTAAACATCTTATTTGATGCCTGCTGTAGCTAAGATGCAAATAGCATCACACAAAGAACAAAAGTTATGAGAGCAGGGAACAGAAAACCATGGCTAGTTATAGCACGTTTATTGCACCAAAACAAAGAACCCCTCCTGTTGAATTAAAATGATCAGGTTCAAAGTTCAAAGACTGAGTAAAAACTACCTAGAAATGAAAAATGTTTTAAATCTATTAGAATTAGAAGTGAAATAAAACAGCATGTCAGAAACAAATTTGAGGTACTCACAAAAATAATTCAGAAAAACTGTGATTTTTTTGGCTTCCTATGCACTCCAGTGCCCAGCAAATACTCTGTTCTGTTGCAATCCTTCCCTAGGAGTTTTTTTTTAAGACTTTCACACTGGCTGAGATAAACCACGTTTGTTCTCTATGAAAGGTGTTTTTTAAAATACTTTTTGCATAGGACTCATTAGCATTAAAGCATGAATGCACCGACAAACTTTATGCAACTATATTCAAAGTTGATTCGATAGCTATTTCTAAGAGACATGAAGAAGGAAAATTTCATTAGGGCACGGCTATTTCAATTTGTTGAGGCTTATATGAAAGCACACATCTACCAACACATTATATCAATACAGGGCATATACAGACACCACTCGTGGCTGACAGAAGTCGAGTGTGTTCAATTCCTTCCACATCAGATAAGAATTACTCCCTTGTATGTTATATGCTGCTACTTCTGCTTAGGACATAGGTACAGATACCATTGCTCAGACCTTTCTGCTAGATATGGAATCCCCAAAGATTTCAATCACACTTAAACCCAACATATATTAAAGCCCCACTGTTTTAGATGAAAGTCATCAAGCACAATATCACGATACTTTGACTACCAAGTAGTCTTTTTCAAAATTCCTTTGGAAAAATTTCGAAAATATTCCCATTTGTTTTTCTGTATTGTTTCTTTCATTCTGCACTCATCACCATAATATGAACACACTCTAATAACACACTAAACAGCTGTTCAGGCATTTTTTTCCCCGGCATCTTCCCAGAAGGGAATGCATAAACTGTGTAGTGATTTGTAAGATGTAAATTTTTCACTTTGATACAATCCTATGTAAAGATGTCACCATGAGTTCTCTGACAGCTCTGCAGCCTAGAGGAGCAGCCTCTTGGTATCTGCTGCCTGGAAGACGGCAGAGTATAAACAGCAGTCATCTCACATTTATCTGAGGTCAAAAATCAGTCCTTTCATTTTTCACACAGATAATGACGAAAAAGTTATAGCCACACCTACAGCAAGCAGTAAATAACAATAGGCTTCAGGTTCCAGAAAGAACAACAGATGAAATCTCCATTTGCCTGCCAGTCCCTAGAGATGCCACAGCCCAGCACCAGCTCAGAACCCCAGGAGATCCTCCTTGGAAATATGGCAGTGCTCTACCTGCATCTCATGTTTGAGCAGGAGCAGTCAGTGTCGGCAGTAGAAGAATCTGGCAGAAGAATGAATGACAAAACCCTATAGAAGAGGCAGGAGAGCAAAGATCTCATTTTTCTGCTTCCTCACATTTCCTAAGGTAACTGTGGTTTAGCCTTTTGGTTTTCATTTTTCAGGAAAGTCCTTAAGCCTAGTTCACAGCAGTCTTTATGGCTGAGAGCTCATTCATCAAAAGCAAAATCTCAGATGCAAAGTTCATGACGGAGTGCTGAGGTGCGAAGTTGAAAAAGAAGAAAAATAATTTTTCCCATCCCAGAAATCATTTCAAAATTTCAGAAGCATTCCCAATTGCAACAAGATGAACTTAGAAGTGGGATTTGTTTGTTGCTTGGCTGTTTTTTTGGTTTGTTTTTACAAAAGCACAGGAAAAGAGCACTCTAACAACATCATAACCCAGAACTAGGGCTCTCCTGGAATGTGAAGACTTTGAGGGTTAAGTCCTTCTTCTCAGACAGGCAGATCAGGGTTAGAGCACACTCCCTTTATATTCTACCCCGAAAACAAAGTTTTTATTACAGAAGTTTCACTGAAACTGGCATGTTCCCACAAAATGTTTCAGTGGTGAAAAGTAAAGAGTTCCCAAGTGTAAAGCACTGCCAAAAATTTCCTGATCATTTCTAGCCAGTGAGCAAGCAAATGTGTCATTTTGCCATCAGTGGAGAAGGATCTCTCTGTCCCAGTGCTGCTGTAAGGTCATGACTCAGCTCATACCTAGCAACTTCTTTGTGCATCCACACTGCTAGTTACCTAAAATAAGATGGTAGGGTCATTTTCAAATGCGTTTGAGCAGTTTGTATTGTAAATGCTTGTATAAAAGCAGTGAGCATGGCTAAGGAACACAGGCAGAAAGCTACTGTGACCTCTTTTCTATCCTTTACAGCAATCTCTATTCTCTGCATATACACATACACACCCATTCATGATGTGTGAAGAGATTTTGGAAATAAATCTTTCACAAATATTTACTCTTCAGACCTACATGCTTTTAAAAGAGAGGTGGGATCCAGCTTTCACCTGTGGCACTTAGCATTTACCTCTTGCTCATATGTTGGGAAAGACTGGAAAAGAGAAGCCCTTATGCTGCTTGAAACTGGGTGCAAGGTGATAACTCCCTGATTTGTCAAAACTCAAAGTCTTTCTGGAGAAGTCCTGAAAAGGACCTGGCTAACATAGCACAACTGCTATGAATCTGATGGAAGGTTTGGTGGACACCAAAGCAAAGGACAATGTGAGTCCCCCTATCAGCTGAGCACAGCTGGATATTTTGGAGAGGGTACACTTTTCTTAACCAAACTTAGAGAAGTGTCTGTTTCAGAAGTCAGAGGTGCTGAGTCAGCACTTCTAGGGATCACTCTTGCCTTCATCACTTGTGAATACTGGATGCAGTTACGCATTTCACATTAACATCCCCTTGCTAAGTTTACACATGCTACTCCCCATTATACTCAATCCATAATAATAGCAATGCTTTGCAGTTAGAATGCATTAGTCAACCCACACTAACTCCATCTCTTTCCAAATTCCTTTGCTATCCCCAAACAAGCAACACAACACCTGCTATTATCCCCGACAAAGCAAGTAGTACCAGAGAGGAAAAGCACCTCTGCGTTACAGGCAAAAGAACACCTTCATTGGCTGCTCTCAAAGAAAATCCAGCTGAGCAAAAGAAATCCTGCTTTCTCTCTGAAGATGACCTTGTGCGCTCAAAACAAACTTGAAAGGACTCAAATACTTCACATAATTTTTAATTAATTCTATCTAGACACACAGCAGTCTGAGAAGCTGTAGTGTTATATATATAACCTCCTTATGTTTCACTGTTTACATTGTGTTATTCTCTGGCTATTTCCCAACCTTATTCATTCACCCTAGAGATCAATTTAAGCACTAAAATAAAGTATGATCTTATCTTTGCACTGTACAGAAAACCGAAACAAAATTTCTCACGGGAGGCAGGGGTTAAGACACTGGACTGGGTGTCAGAGAAGTGGTGTTCTATTCTTGGCTCTACCACTCACTTGCTGTGGGAGCTTGTAGAGCAAGATATAGAGCAGGAATGGAGACTCTAGCCAATAAATTCCTCCTCTGTAACTTTTCCTCTTTCATTATGCACGAGAGTGAGTTTTTCCAGCGTTCAAGCATACATCTGAAAGCTGGGGAAACGCGACTCAACCAAAATACAGAACCAGCAGAGAAAGAAAATGAGTGGAAAACATCAATTACAAAGTTTTCTTGGGCGCCTCTGAAGTACTGAAACAGAATCTCTACTCACACAGCGAAGACAGAGGACCAAATGCAGTCCCGGTTTCAGCAGGCATACCTCCAACTGTTGCACTGGACCTGCACAAGGGCTGACTTTGGCCTGCTGTACTACTGCTCCTTGATCCATTTTCTGCTTCAGGCAAGTTTTCTGAGACAGCAAACAATAAAGACTCAGGCCAGGAGGGAGAGGTTTTGTTTTGTTTTTAAAAAAATAGGAACCTACGCTTTGGTTTTTGAATAAGCAATCTGAATTTTAAAAAGTAAAAATAGAATTTATTAAGGCAATTTTTATTCATAAACCATAGCTAAGACTATATCCAGATCTGGAGTAGCTAACAAACTGCCTAAATTAAGAATGACAAACTCTCAGTTAACTCCTACTGGAAGCAGTATTTCCATGCCCTTCAAAAGGAACAGACTAGACAGTACTTCTTGCTTTAGGTAACAGCTGTGATTTAATGCACAAAGTTGCAACATTTCTAATCAGTTTGGGAGAACGGAATTAAAAGTAAGCATGCAGGTCCTCATTTAGGCATGGCTGGGGCTAGGTTCTTGAACCACTATGCCAGCTAACGATTGAAGAGGTAGATTTTTGCATCTACGGTGTTCTGTGGGTAAAACACGTTGTCATGAAACTGATTTATCCTGGCTTTTTTTATTTTGAATCATTTCACCACCTGCTCGGAGAATCTGCACCACATTCTGCTTTGAGCCATGTTCTAGATGTTCGGTGCAGACTCAACTCATCTGCTGACAACTTTACAGCCAGGTCTTGGACCCTTTAGGCTCGAAGAAACAGAACACTAATCTAGTTGCAGAATATTGTTCAATATTAACTTTTTTTCTAAATTTTGTATATGGTATATGGGAGTAGCATATACCTTGTTTTAAATTTTTAAGAGTTGTATGAAATCAGAGATCGAACAATAACCTCACAAAAGCAGCTGTTGTACGGTGTCAGTTCTCAAACACAGGTAACCCTGGTTCTACTATATAACAGAATACACTATCTTGGCCAAGACAGAAAAAAAAATTCTTATTCAGACAATCCCTCAAATGCCAAGTTTTCAGAAACTTTTGGTCTGAAAGTCAGGCCCACTAGGGCTCCTTTAAGGTGACCAAATATAGGATATATCCAGTCAGAAGTGATTTATTAGAAAGGTTATCCGTGAACATTGATCTCTTTACAAACAAAGTGTTTGTTCCCTCCTCCTTTTTTTGTGTCAAATCTCTAATACTTTTTATTTTTCAGGGCCCATAACAAACTGTCCCAGCCAGTTGCTCAAGAAGGAGAACTAGCTTCTTGATATGTAAGAACAATCCTTCCAATTTCATACTTTCTACAATTTTCTGTATTTTAATTGCTGAAATATTAGGTAACCGCAGTCTTTAATCTTTAATCTAAGCGCAATGCACACTTGGTATACCACAATTCTTTTTTAATAAAATATAATTATAAAAAATTCAAGGCAGTCCCAGGGAGTGTGCAACTGAAACTGTTAATATACCTGAGGGATTATTTCTACGCTTATGTATATTAGGCATTATATAAAACACAGGATTTCTTGGGACAGTATCGACAAAGGAGATTTTTTTTTTTTAAACCTGCTTTTTACTGATTGCATTATCAAATCCAATTTTATTAGCTTGAATCTTCTGGGAAGGATATGATTTTAATAATGCATAAAAGGTTTGCCTAGTAGTTGGCTGTTGGCTTTTACTTGATACTTAATGTAATCTGTAATTACTATAGCAGCTCCTATGTTGGCTAGTGCGTTAAGGTCACTGGAAAGCTATACTGTGTTGTACTTGGTGTATAAGAACATCCTTCTGGTGATTGATGGCTGCACCCTATGGAAATGTTTTAATTTTGTCCTTGAAACATGCCTTTAAGGAACGCTGTCAATATGTATTCTTCCTTGTCAAGCAGTACATGGTCCTTAGAAGTCTGTAGACAGCCTGAGATCTGTCTTTCTACCAATGAGCATTAAATAATGTCCCCCTCAGATTTCAAATTTGGTTCCCAAGTCTTCAACCAATGAACTTACACACCTCTTATTTATTACAAAGGGCAAATTTAAAAAGCACATTTTACCTTGCACAAGCATTAAATGGAAAACACTTGAAGCTCTCACTATACTTTAAAAAAAAACCAAAAACGTGTTGCAGGACTTGGCTTCAAGAAGGTAGACTTTCACCTTTTTAAGTACTGTTCCTTCTTGCAATATTTTTTCTTTAAACTGTATTCCTGAACTATCTGAAACACTTGGCCAGAACTTACAGTAGAGAAACACACTTAAAACATGATTTGAACTGGCTTATATTACAAGACCAAACTGTATTTAAAGAAGTTTAACATTACTGAGCTGTATCCAAGCCCAGTGATATGGCAGGCTTGCAAGCCAGCAAGTCACCTGCAACTTCACGTGTCATCTGCTTCAGCGGTACCACCGAGGCAAATTTGAAAATAGAAGCAAAGTGTTGGAGGCATTCCAGAACTGCAGTATCCCCAAGCTTATTAAACTTGGACTTTACAGTCGTGAGATTCCCATGAAATAGACTGACAACTAAAGCAATAGTCAATATTAATCACATAATAGGCAATTTAACTGTTAGTTCACATCTGTTTATGACCCTCACTAGATGTAAACCAACTTTTTGTCCTGGTGATACAAATTTGCTACATTAAAAATGGCATTCCTGAGGGAAAAACCAGTATGGAAAGTCCTCTGATTGGAGAATGAAAAATCATCTTGGTAGAAAAATGCATGATTTCGAAAAGCTGATTAATGGGCAATTTTTTTTGTACTTCATAACGTTTTCTCTACAAGATAACATTACCTTTACATTCTCTAAGTTTATTTCAGACAAATTGTTCACTGAAAGGTTCGTGTGCTTTCACAAGGAAAATCAGGACCAAGACTCCACTCGCCATTTACCAATATTTGCCATCCATTTTCAGTTTCAAATTCATGGTTGCTGCTCTCTCTGAAAGCACCTAGGACACTCATTTATGAGACATGGGAATAGAAGTTTATAAAATACTTTATGAGTAATATTTTAGTATTAAAAATACCAATAAAGAATCATTATCTTCATCTCCAATTAAAAAAAAAATTCTCCCCAAGACTGGTTTTCAAGATTTTTTTTGGTATAGAACTTCATGTTTTAGCTTGTTGGTTACCTATTTTCTCACCGAAATTCATTGATTTCATGTTCGCTGAATGACCTGCTGTCGAGATGGGTGTCCTCATTTCCAGTACTAGCCCAGAGTGACTATGTTTTTTCTGTATCTCCCAGCTCACATTGACAATGATGTAGATTCTTCTCAGGACCAGATGCATTTAAACTGTAGACAAGAGTCAAGAGGATTTTTTATAATACCAGTTCATCTTAGCTCTTATTGCAAGTTTAAACCTGCTGGAAGACCAACACAGTTGGAAAATAAACATAGTGTTGTTCATGTCTAATGAAAGAATAGGGAGCTCTCTCTGACTGTTAAATGACTAGCACATACAGACCAATAAACCTCTGCCTTTGAACAAGTCCGGTGGTTGTCTCCACTGAAAATCGATTTTGCTGTGCCCATCAGATGTGTTGTATCATTCTTGTAATCAGAAAAAAAAAACAAACAAATAAACACAAGAAACTGAGGAACAAAACACCTAATATTCCTATATCCTACATGGTCAAGTCTGAGGGTTTACCATTTTGCTATAAATAAAACCAATCTGAAATCAACATTAACGCAGAAGAAAACGGTTATTGAACACATCAGTGAGAACCTCCATTACCTGTACGGCCACTACTGTAATTCCCAATAATTTCTTGGGAACAGAATCAAAGGACTACAGCATGCAACTTCAATAAAAAAATCCAGCCAGAATAAATACAGAAAACATGAAAACATCGATTTTTCTGGCAGCCTTTTTGAAAGGAAGAGTTAAATTAATACATGAAAAGATCCTATCAGCTCTGACTTGTCTGAGTTATTAATTGAACACCTTCTTGGAAACATGTAGATAAAGACGTGTACCTTAGAGAATACAAGATAAGAGTGAAAGGAAAGGGAGAGAAATTAGCAGTTTTGCCAGTTCACTCCCTTAATTGTCAAGCTAAGGTTGTTCAAAGCTGCCTGGAGGACCGTAATATGAAATGGTAACTAAAGTGCAGGCTGATGATGCAGAAGATAAAAACTTCAGGATTATACTTAAACATACTTATCTTTAGACACAGAAGAGGCTGTAAAGCCAGCTGAACGATATAAAGCTGTTCTAAAACAAGACAAATGTATACTCCATGTGTTATAAGCAGTTCAAGCTGCTTCCTGTGATGAAAAACATGGACTGTACGGTAGACATACTACAGCTAAGTACAATAGATCCCATGATACAGTTGTTTAAAGGAATATTAGAGTGATGAAAGAAGTGATGGAATTCTGCTCTTTAGGAGGCTCAGAGGCTGAACCAGAGAGAAAAGGTTTAAGCATGCAGACTTGGTAAATTTTCCTGATCCTGAAAGTTTGCGACCTAGAAGACAGTTTTATGCGTGAAGAGCCTGGCCTCTCAGGAAACAATACAGCTCTATGGGTCTATTGCCCCAGGCGAAAGGAGAAGAGGATAGTACTGCTTAGCACTCCTCATCCAGAGCCGCAAAAGGTCAGTATCGTTATCACCATTTTATAGATGAAGGATCTAAGAAGCCCAGAATGGCGCATCTGGAGTCAGTAGCAGTCTTGGGACCAAACCCCCTCCGTCGCTTCATTTCAGTCAGTTTCTATCCTTTCTGCTTTAGTTTGTCCCCCACAGAGCACAGTGAAGCATCCAACCGTACAGTTCAGATAATACCAATACGGTAATAAGAAACAACCTTATTAAAATACTAATTGCAGCACGAAAATATTTTCTATGAAATTATCATAGCTGCCAATATTCCATCATTAATGTACAAAAGTCTGATTATCTTTTCAATAAAAACAGAGAAATGCTAGCCTTTAAACTCGTTATCGTTGCAAAACAGAATGCTCTGATAATGCATGAGAACTTCGATTTGCAGCTGTAAAATTCCCAAAAGTCTTGTGACTTGGTTATAACTTTGTTATAGATTATTACCTTCCTCACTCATATACCTCCCACATTTGCTTTTGGGAAACAAAGTATATATTCCACAAAAGCAAACAGTAAATTTATTTAAATGAGAAATAGGGAGGGGAATTTATCCTATAACATATCGCTGTACACTAGAAAGGCTAAGATTTGCACATCTAGTTTCAAATTACACAATGCATTTTTAGAAGCAAAAGTAAAATTAAAAATCTGCAAATGCAGATTATCCCTGACAATATTTTCAATGGGATCAAGGTATCAAACTAATTTGTCAAGGTGAATCCTAAAGTTTATAGACAGGAAGTAAAATTCTTTAATTTGTGTAAAGATATGTTTTAATTAGTTTCTCAGCCAAACTGAAAATCACTACCATCTTGACCGAGCTTGAAAAGGAATAAATATGTAGTGTTAACCAGCATTTCTTAATCACTTGAGTTTATCTACATTGGAAAACAATTTGTAAATACCTTTTTACATAAGGATGACAATTCACTATAGTACCTTCCCGTGAAGCTTAAATAGCACCTTTCAAAATTTTTGCTTTGAAGTGAATTCTATAAAAAAATTGTTTAAATTGCAAAGGTTTCTATTAAATGGCAGTTTACCCGTACTTAAGAAAAGAAAAAGGCTTTACAAATAGTTTCACTTAAATTCCTACCCAGGAATGATCCTTCTTGCACATTAAATTCTGTAATGTACTGAGTTCTACTCTTATGTTTTACAAATGAATGGCTATTGCCATCTACCGTTGGAAAAAAATATGATCAACAACGAGAGCACATCCAACAGACCTTCTCATAGCACAGACAAGATGTAGAAAACAAAGACTTCACCAGCCATAGTGGAGCAGCTTACCTTATTGAAATCTTTGAAATACAATATTCAACTGGACAGAGAGGGAGAAAAAAGTCTCTTCTACTCCTAAACCGTTATAATTTTTAGCTCTGATATAACTGGAAACTATACACAAATCCAAACATTGACAACTGTTCTTTTTGTATGGATTTGAGGGGTTGTAATACTCCCTCATTGACTGCAGCTAGAGTTGAACACACACAAATTAAAAGATTAACTAATAAAGCTTCATTTTAAAATATTATTAGACCCAAGTTATGATCATGCCTCTGCAAACTGAAAACTATACATGCAGAAGGTAAAAGCCATCCCCCAGGTCTCTATGCAAAGGCCACGCAATACAGAACTCTTGCTTGAAGATGGACCTGATGGGACCCATCAAGCAGGTCAAAGTCACCGAGCGCAGGACCAAGACCCAGGGCTGGTCTCCCAGGTGCTCTCATCAGAGGTTTAGCATTGCCTGGGGTTGTTTTTTACAAACTTCTTTTGGATAAAACCACTTCCCCACTTGGGTGTGTTTAGCTGAATACAGAGAACGGGGCAAAGGAAGGCACCAAAAGTTATTATATGCTTAAACCATATTTTTAGCGTTTACAAAGATTTGATTGCATAACTTCACTTTACCACTAAATTACTTATGTAAAAATGATTGAGATGTATGTTCCTTCCATTCCCTTTGCAGATAAATATCCTTAGATACGACATTCAACCAGATTTTGAAAGCACCCCTTGTTGAGGCAATCTACAAACAGAATTAGGGTAGGGTTCTATTAATGTTTGCCAGACCTGTCGGAGGTTAAACAGCCTTTGAATTAAACCATTCTTTACTCTTTGATAATTATTATTTCTCCTTAAGACACTTTTTGTTGTCTCATAAGCAAGGTCAACTTGAACCGTTTTGTTAAGACTCAATATCGTAGTTCAATGTTAACTCTACTTGCACTGTTCCTGCAAAGCCTGCATGCGCTGTCACCTCTGCAAACAACTTTTGGAAATATTTAGCAGAATTTCCAGTAAGTGAAAAAACTCCAGCTTTTCTACTGGTCATTTCAAGTACATAGCGAAGTGTTCTTTAAGTTTCCACACAAAGTCATACCAACATGTGAATCCATGCTAATTCACTTAAGTTTGTCCATCTTTGCATATAAACCTCTCAAACTGATTTAAATCTTCCTAGTTTTGGTTTGTTGTGCACTGGCACATCACATACAACCCAAACGATCCTGACTGATTTTAAATTAATGCAAGAAAGATAAAATGTAAACTGGAAACAGCTTAATGAAACCAATGTAAGATAAAGTACCGCTACTTCCGTATACAGCAAGTTCTTCAGAGAGTGGAAAAGCGTTCTGGAGATTGGGAAGGGTAACGATGTTGAGAGGTGACTGAAGGCAGGGTCCAAGGTAGAGCCAGGAGTGGCAGACAGCTCAAGACCCCTGTGTGCCACACAATGCCACAGGCAGAATAAGCCGCAGCTGAGACCTCACACTTGGAAATGTGCACTTGAAAATGGGGTGATGGGGGAGGTACGCTCATCCTCCCCCTCCGTTCCTCCCCTCCCCAGGGTCCCCAAACCTGTCAGTTCTTGAAACACCCTCAGAAGAGGGCAATTCGCACAAACACGGTAATACTACACCTCCTGCTATCCCGTCAATCCCATGGGATCTCCTAAGGGATTTTATCCACATTGTGCTGGTTTTTTTTCTATGTTCTCCACAGAAAAGGTGCAATTTCCCACAGGGACAGAAAATTCTAGGGTATTTAGAAATAGAGGACCAGAAAGATGACCATGCAAAAGGAAGGCAACCCCCACACATATTAGTAGAGTGCAGAGAAGCCATTTCGTGCTGCTAGGGTGATCGACAGTGCTTCGTCTCCTTCCGCCAAAGCACTTTTCATGTTCCCAACTTGATGTGACAAATGTCTTATAACTGATCTCAAACAGTGAAAACATCCACCCTACGCAAATGCAGGCAAGACAAAGTTCATCTCCTA
This sequence comes from Dromas ardeola, assembly GCA_013398915.1. Lineage (NCBI taxonomy): Eukaryota > Metazoa > Chordata > Aves > Charadriiformes > Dromadidae > Dromas > Dromas ardeola. Next base: position 524,605 of record VYZM01000251.1, on the reverse strand, counting down.
AACATTCGTTAGACAACCTCCCGGTGACTTAGTGTTAATTTCTGAGCATCTGGCACTCAATAACAAGTCACCCAAGATGCACAATCCTAATTCCCAAACCACCTGAACGGCAGCCCAGAGTATGAACCTCAATACTGCGCTTTCATAATTTTATTGAGCACAAGTGCTTCTCTTCTCCCAGACGTCACCGCCTCTCTCCGTATCACTTTGTGTCACAGCCAGCATTGATGGTAAACACAGGCTTCAAACGAACCAAACCAAACAAATCTGGAGATACTAACAAGAGCACTTATGCTCTGCAGGGAACAAAATCGACTTAATGCCAAGTGATTCAAGCATGGTACTGAGGTGGACCCGCTCCCCTGAGGTGCTGACTCCCGCAGGTAACTAGTACTCACTGCCAGTTGAGTTCTGCTTGGAGGAGAGCCATCAAATACGATTTCTTTGAGACACCGAGGCGGCTGCCACTTGCAAATAGTTTTAAACTCTTTAGGGGAGAAATTCCTGAGAGCTTCTGTTTTGGTTCCTAAAAAGCCACAGTAGCACCTTTTTTGGACCGTTCCACCGAGGCTGGGAAGGCAGCTGCAGGCTGTTCAGAAACAGTAGCAAGCTGTAGCAAAACCAGCTACATTTGGTGTACTCTCCACAACAATACCATATTGTACAAAGTTTTCCTTGCTACCATATATAAATAGAAACAAAAGTAGATCAAGTTCTCAGTTTCCAAACATTTTTTCCCTGACACATCAATCTGCAGAGCATACACTTTTTCATGCATACAGAAACTTGGCAGTTTAAGCTTATCACCTCTTTCAGAAGTGACAGCAAAAAAAAAATATATCATTGTAAATGCCACAAAACCAGATATATTTAAGAAAATACTTTTCTTAGGGCAACAAGACACTTTTAAGGAGACTTTCATTTGAAAAAATACTGTACTAAGCACATGAAATATCTTGGGTTTGCTTGTTTAGTTGCAGGTCTGGAATGATGTATTTGATGCTAAGTGAAAGCTGTTGCTCAGAAACGAGATAAAACAATGAAAACACATAAGTTACTTTGAAACAAGAAAGAACATTACCAGTGGCAGAGACAGCGCTAGTTTTAGCTACATCAGGTTTATTAAGTGACATTCAGATTCCACTACTAGAAAGGATCTATACATCTTCAAGTGTGTGATGCTGGACTCTCTCATTTCCACTTATTCTGGCAACAGAAAGTTTCCTTCAAGCAGAATTAAAAATATTAAGTACCAGAGTTCACTCCCACCATCTGTGCAAAGGGAAAACAAAAAAAAGAAGGCCACAAGATGGCACTGGCCAAACACTCAGGGAATTACTAAAGGGTTGGTAAAAATGCAAGCACTGAGTCATGCCCAAGCCCCATTTCTAGGGCCATGTCTGTTCCCCGCTGAGGAGAGACCTGCAGTGGGGCAGTGGCACACACTTGGTTTCCATCGCACAGGGCACCCACGTGTGCCTGCATTTCTGGTAAATCATCTATAGGTGTTCGATGCTGACTACAGAAGCATGGAAAAGGTTTGGCCTGTGGTAAGAACTACCCGCAGAGGTAACCGAACAGCCTGTTTCCATGATGGTTGACTGGCACAGGATGGGATCTCTGCACTGCTCCTTGGCCTGCAGCAGGTAGGTTTGCTGCACGGCAGGCCAAGGCCTCCCCAGAGAGGAACGTCCGGGGACAAGCCCCGACACTTTCCCCCTCACAATCCCTCCTTCCACACCTCAGCAAAACATTTGTCGCTCGTGCTCGGAGGCTTGCATATTTTTTGCAAAAATTCAGCTCCGTGCTTCCAAAGTCGATGAGTAAAATTCAACATTTCTTAAAGTCGATGAGTAAAATTCAACATTTCTAAGTTTCCCCCGCCGCAGGGCTCTCCCAGGTAAGATCGCGGCGGGCGGTGGGCCGGGGTGGGGGGATACAAAACAAGCCTCTGACACTGGGGGGTCCCCGGTCGGC
>VYZM01000251.1:432452-518038 GCA_013398915.1 Dromas ardeola | reverse complement strand
CCCGGGCGAGGGTCGCGGCGGGGTCGGGCGCTGCGGGCCCCGTCCCGTCCCGCGGTGAGGCCGAGCCGGGGGGCCCGCGGCTGCCGTGTCCCGTCGGCACCCCGTCTGCTCGCCTGACGCCCTGGCGGCCCTTCCTCCGCCGCCCCGGTGACCGCTCGGTTCCCCCCGGGGTCTGCCCGTGCCCGGTCCCTGCGGCGGGGAGCGGGGCCGGGGCGCCGGGGGCATCCGTCCCNACCCCGGGAGCATCCGTCCCCGCCCTCGGAGCCCCGTTCGGTCCCAGCCTGGGGTGGAGCAACGTGCTCCTGGGAGCCCGGTTTTGACACGACAGCTCCCAAGCTTAGGCGAGCTAATCCTCTCACCTGGGTGGGGGAGTACCCACGCCTCTGCCCGCTCCCCCTTGCTTTGCCTCTAAAATTAGCGGCTCCCCAAGTTAAGAAGGATCCACCCATCTCGCTGTACCTCCTACAAAAGCGCCACTGCACAAACTATCCCGCAGGATTCGAACACCAAGTGTTTTGTAATCATTAACTTACTATGTTAGGGGTGAAAACAAAGTTAAATCTTGCATGTAAATAATTTTTTTTTTTTTTTTTTTGCTTTCCCAGATCAGAACAAAGAGGCTGCAGCTCATTATCAAAATGCAGTATTCCCATCACTGTGAGCACCTTTTAGAGAGACTGAACAAGCAGCGAGAAGCCGGCTTTCTTTGTGACTGCACCGTCGTTATTGGTGAATTCCAGTTCAAAGCACACAGAAATGTGCTTGCCTCTTTCAGCGAGTACTTCGGTGCATTTTACAGAGATGCGTCTGACAATAATGTTGTTCTGGATCAGACTCAAGTGAAAGCTGATGGATTCCAAAAACTCCTGGAATTTATTTACACAGGAAACTTAAACCTTGACAGGTAACACATGCTATTAAAGGGGGGAAGAGAACAGGGAAATAAACTTTGTGTTAAGGCAGTACTGGGTTTTTTTGGTTTTTGTTATAAGTTCTGGAGGACAAATAATAGCAGGTGTGGTACATATTAACAAGTTGAAGATCATCTGTTTGTATATTTTGAAATACCACATGGTATGTGAGTGCCAAAACAAAGGTATGTTGTTTGGTATTTCACTGATTGATGGTTTCACTTTCTGAGTTTTTGGTCTGGATTGGGAGGGATTAACAATCTTGTGTAATTGCCAGGAGAGGGAAGGGTAAGTGTGTTCTTTCTGAAGTTGGCTTGTAGAAGTCCATTTTTTGCAGAGAACACAGAAACTGTGTATGCAGTAGAGACTGAAGTCAGGATAGGCATGATTTAAAAAAATTACTTTTGTTAGAATTTGCATGGTCTGATACTTAAAATCTTGTATAACAGAGCCCAAAATGAGTCACGGAGAAAGTGTTTCCCCTCTTACTGCGTTGATTTTGTGCACGTTGTGTTGCTTCATGTAAAGTGAGGATTCTTTGTAGTGCTTGTCTCTCAGGGAAGGAAAGACATTATCCCTCGCAAGGGAATTGTGACTACTTAAAAGCACGTAGCTCAGAATTTCAACTTCTTTCTCCATGTGTGCTGTCAAATGCATTTCAAAAAAGCTTTGTTGCTATTGATGTCTGAAAACTCATACCTGATAATATAAGTACACAGATGTAGGATGTTCTTTTTTTTTTTAAAATTAGTTTCAAGCTTTAACAGTAATAATAGAGCAGTGCACACAGCCAAGTGGTGAAGTTAGCGCCTGATGCTTTGCAAATTATGTGTGAGCAGAAGCGTGCAGCGTTCTTGATGTCTGTCTGGGACCGCAGCAGGAGGGTGTCTGGATTCATTCTGAATGGTTGAGATCTCTGAAGGAAGAGGAAAGTGAAAGTACGGTTCTTACCCAGGGAGAACTGTTTGACTGAAGATGACACCTGCAGGTCTGCCCACGGCATCTTGTGCTGCGTCCCTTTGTGTGGCTGCTGCAACTGTCTGCAAATTCTGCTGTCTTTTGTGTGGGGGGGTGGTGCATGAGTGACACCAGGAGAGTGTACTTTGAACTCAGTGCTAGTATAATACAGGGTATTGAAACAGTTGTATTCATGTACAGAGGGTAACTGTGGCTCATTACTTACTGTTTAATTACATTTACTGTGTAATAGATTGTTAGAATGACAAATGGTTGTTTACCATTAATCTCTCTTTAAAGTGCTGTAAATCCATAAATTCATTGGTGGTACGTGTTGCCCCTTTTCCAGGTTATTTTTTCTGAACTATGAAGGCCTGTGTTGCAGGAACTGAAAAATAGAGCGTAGTAGTTTAAATAAGGACTTCCTTCATCTTAATGTTGTCTGTGTGCAGCTGATACAGAATTAGGACTGTTTGCAAATCGTTTTATAAAACAAGATTAATACCTGCCTCACACAAGTGCTGAGGTGAATGCACTGCTTGTGAATTACTTCAGACGTTTGGCAGAAGAATTATAGAATAGCAATTTATGCGTTTTATTGTCCACTGTTTCATTCCTTTGCGCTGTGATTTCTGAGCCTTTTGGACCAACAGCCCCATATCTAGCCTCACCAACTTACGATTGGACTTTGAACTTAAAAATTCTACAAAAGGCGCGTAACTGAAAATAAAATTCTCAGTTCTGTGCATTTGCAGACCCCACTAGGCACAGGCCATCAGTTCGGGAGCAATTGTCATACTTGTGTCTTGTGGCACTACAGCGCTAAGAGATTAGATCTTGCTGTGTATGTTCTCAAAGTTACATTTTCTGACAGCTTAACCTTTCTGTAGCTGTGCTGTCTGTACTTGATCCAGTTGGTACAGAAGAAATGTTTGCTTTGTCCAGAATATTGTCACCCAAGTCTTGTTTTCTTGCAGCTGGAATGTTAAAGAAATTCACCAGGCTGCCGACTATCTCAAAGTAGAAGAAGTGGTCACTAAATGCAAAATCAAAATGGAAGACTTTGCTTTTATTGCCAATCCCTCTTCTACAGAGACATCTAGTATCACTGGAAACGTTGAAATGAATCAGCAGACTTGCCTTCTGACTCTCCGAGATTACAATAATCGGGAGAAAGCAGACGCTGCTTCTGCAGAGTTGGTTCAACCACAGGCAAAGAAAACGGCTTTAGAAAAGAAATCTCCTCAAACCAAAAGGCGAAAGAAGGATTTCAGCTCCCCCAAAAGCACGCAGAATAAATCTGTACAATATCAGAATGATGTGACCGAGAACACATCCATTGAAATGTTTTTGGATGCAAATAAGCTGGCCACCCAGATCACGGAACAGGCTGCCCAAGGCAGTGATAACTCTGAGCTGCAGCTGGCATCTGTGGTGGAAAGCGAAACATTGGCAGCGCAGGATATCCTAGTTCAGACTATTGCAGCAAAACAGAAACGGGGAAAGCCTCAGCAAAGCTGTGCGCTGAAGGAGCACTGTATGTCTAACATAGCCAGTGAAAAGAACGCTTACCAGCTGGAGAGTTCAGGGGAAGAGCTTGACCAGAAGTACTCCAAAGCTAAGCCGGTGTGCAACACGTGTGGAAAAGTCTTTTCAGAAGCCAGCAGCCTCCGTCGACACATGAGAATACACAAAGGAGTGAAACCGTACGTGTGTCAGCTCTGTGGGAAGGCATTCACCCAGTGCAATCAGCTGAAAACCCATGTAAGAACTCACACAGGTAAGCCACTGGCCTTGTCTCCTGGACTGTGGAGACCTGTCATCACAGCCTGTGAATACGGGACTAAGAAGGTCTTTGCATTCTGACTTCTTCCTTTAGAAATTTTGTCTGCTGCTGGTATGCATACAGGGATAGTACATATATCCTGGTAGCATGAAATGCTTTAGCTAGAGAGGAGTTTATTAGTCTAAGCATCTTGATTTCTGGAAAGACTCAGAAGAGCTGGCTACGCTTTAACTCTGTAGAGTGATGGAGTGCCAAAAGCTACTGCCAGTAGAAAATTAAAAACTCACAGTACTTGATACCAGAATTTCTGTTGCTTTTTTTTTAAAGTTCAAATCCTAATATATGTTTGATAACAAAAGTGGGAAAAAATGCAACCTTGTGACAAGTAGGTAACTTCTCCCATAGGGCCTTCAAAAAGGGTAGGGGAGCTGGCTGAATTACTATAGCATTTGGGATTTTATTTAGTAAAAGGTGCAGCTGAAATGTGTGATGGCGTTATGATCTCTGCATTCAGTAACATTAGCAGAAGTTTGTGTTGTATCAAAAGCTACTGAACAAAGCATCAAAGAGAAATCAATTATGATCACTTAAACGTTAGGACAACATGCCTGACTTAAAAAGATTATAAACAGCAAATTGCTGGAGCCTGGGAAGATGTATGGGAGAAGTACTGTGCTTGTTTGTCTTTTCGTATGTTCTTCCTTAGAGATGGAAGACTTGATGCCGGGTTAGTTCGTTCTTCAGGCTGATGTGGCAGAGCTGTTCTTCTGCTATTGCCTTTGCTGCTGTATTTAGCCCAGTGAGCAGCAGAGGGACCTGGTTTACGTAGTTTTCTTCCTTTTGTGGCTGGCATTCAGAATTCTAAAGTAACAGTGAATCAGATTTAAAAAAAAAAAGTTTGTTTTTGCTCCTTTTCCTCTTTGGAAAACTCAGAGCGGAGGCTGGCAGTGGAGCTCTTGCCAGGAAGCTGTGAAGATGTAAAGAGGTGAAGTAGGAGGTGTTTAGGTGCAGGAGCAGGAGAACGCCTTGCTCTTTCAGTAACCAAGGGAGAGGATTTCAACTATTGTCAGCCAGTGACTAAGCAAAGATCCATGTGCGAGATGGAGCTTGTGAGCAGTATTCAGGGACAGTTTGCTGATAGGAACGTCAGCTACACTTTCTGCCTTTGAGGGTCTTGTACTGGGAATTTTTGCATGAGTAGGTAGGGAATTTCACAGCGGTGGTTCCTAGGTGGTAAGTGGAAGGTCTAATACTTTTATTTTTGAAATTTTGATGTACACAATATACTTAAGAATTGTTGAGTTCTTCATTTGATTGTGCACTGCCACAGAAATGCAGAGATAGGCTCTTTTATATTGTCAGCTAAGACTGCGGAGTTGCACGATCCATTAGGAGAGACTGTATTGACCACTAAGAGAACACGAATAGTCAGAGAAGCAGCTGTAGTGTTCTACAGCAGATGCTAACGAGAAATTAGTGAGCACTAGACTGCACATTGTAGACCTGTTGCTGTTTGACAGGCAAGAAAAAGCAGATGATTTACGGATTGTTCATCTTGAATATTCAGAATCATGAATAGACATAACCAGCAAAAAGTCTGAAAATGTAGTAGTAGCATTCTTAAAATAATGTGGGGAAAACGGCACTGTTAAAATATTACAACCTTTTTTCCCAAAAGATAATGTGTTCAAAAATAGCCTGTTACCTGCTGTATTCCTGGCACATTCCACTTCAGTGAGCTGATGACAGGATGTTCCAAGATGTTCTTTGTAAGAAGTATTAGAACAGACACCTGAGCTTTGGTCAGGTAATGGATTGAAAAGCTTTCTTATGTAAATGCAGAGAGCACAAAGGTTTTATTTTTTCGCTAGGGGAGAAGCCATATAAATGTGAACTGTGCGACAAAGGCTTTGCTCAGAAGTGCCAGTTAGTGTTCCACAGTCGGATGCATCACGGAGAAGAGAAACCGTACAAGTGCGATGTCTGCAATCTGCAGTTCGCAACTTCAAGCAATCTGAAGATTCACGCCAGGTAGGCAAAAGTGAGATCCTGCAAATGCTTATCCATGTGTTTATTTAAACAGAATAAGTTGCTCCGTTATGAGCAAGAGTTACACATTCACATCATTTGGTCATTTCTACTTCTTTTCTTGTGGGTCTTCTCTCACGCTGCGTAACAGAATAATTACATCTACGTACTTGCTCATTAGGGAAGTGATTTGTGATTTATGCATGTTACAGCCTACACACAGGTATCCGTATGGCAATGATGTGGGGTGTTTTGTTTTGCTTTGTTTTAAACTGCTTGTGACACCACAGAAGAGAGAGTCCCTTGATGGGAAGTGAAACAGAACAGTTCTCGCTGTTCACGTCTGTTTGCATTTTTTGGCAAGAGCAGGAATTATGTTCCCTTATCTTTCAGTACACAATGATGCAAAACGTGCTGAGTTCTCCTGGAGCATGCTACGTGTGCAGGGCCTGTAGTTCACTTCAGCTGCCATTGAAATCATGGGTGCGCTGATTGCTAGAATCTACAGACAGTGAATTTCACTCCATGAGAAACTGCTAACTCAAAACCAAACTCACGGGTGTTACATTATTATTTTTTTTTTTAGTTCACAGAGCATTAGCACAAGGAACTTTGGGGATAAAGTACTAATTGAGGCAAGTTCCTTAATGGTGGGTGTTGCTTCCCTTTCTGCCAGGAGATCACTGATGTCTGTGTTGTTCGCAGGAAGCACAGTGGCGAGAAGCCCTACGTGTGTGATCGGTGTGGTCAGCGCTTCGCCCAGGCCAGCACACTCACCTATCATGTGCGTCGGCACACGGGGGAGAAACCTTACGTGTGTGACAGTTGTGGAAAAGCCTTTGCCGTCTCAAGTTCTCTCATCACCCATTCCCGAAAACATACAGGTACGGGGAGACGGAGCGCTGCGGGACCAGAACAGGCCTGGCGAGGGAGGACTGGCTGCCTGCAGAGGGGTTGGAGATAGGTGATGAGCAGGAAATCTGTAGATTGGGAGTTACCTCTGGAGCTGTCATCCATCTCTGTTCTCATGTTCTTTCCCTTTGACTCCAGTTTAGGGAGCTCTTTCTCCCATTGGACGTCACCTCTGTTTCATTTTGATTTGTTCTTTATGCGTATGCTGGTTTATATATTGAAATAACAAACTCCTTGTGTTTCCTTTAGGAGAGAAGCCATATATCTGTGGCATTTGTGAAAAGAGTTTTATTTCCTCTGGAGAGCTCAACAAACATTTTCGGTCCCATACAGGTCAGTTTCCAGACAGGCTGCTTCCTGCGCTATAAATAATATTCTGCCTTTACCCTTTTGCCTTTAAAATACACCATATTGTGGTGTACTTGAAACTTGCAGAGTTCCTTAATTTATGTATCTCTCCGTCGACATAATTTAAAGGAAATATTTGTGATTTTTTTTTTTTTTAATTGCCTTTTCCAGACTAGTATCTGTGTAGCTGCGTAGGTGTTGATGTATGATCATGGTTTTACTTCTAACGCTTGGGGTTTTTTGCTTTGTTTTAATCTCTTATTCTGGAAACAATTTTATTCTGAATACAGACACGCAGACAAAATAATACAGTTACAAGGTTGCATTTTAAAATACAACATTGAAATCTCTTATCCTACTTCTTTACCTGTGCTTTCTTTCAATTTCAAGATTGTTCTAACTGCCAAAGCGTTTTTTTTCAGGTGAAAGACCATTTATCTGTGAAATGTGTGGAAATTCTTACACAGATATAAAAAATCTTAAGAAGCACAAAACGAAAGTTCACACAGGTGAGTTCCTTGTGCAAAGAAAGATTAAGAAACTACATCAATTGTTTTGTTCTTCAAGGCTGAATAACATTTTTTTTTTGGCTCATCCAGGCCTATAATTAGAAAATAAAAGATTTTTGGATAGTAGCTCTCTTTAGAGTCAAAAGCATCCGCTTTAGAGGTACCCAAAACTTTTAAAGCATAAAGTACGTGCTTTAAAGTAGATTCAAGACAAATCTTCAAGCATTTGCATTGCTATAGAGAACACGTGTTGAGCAACATAGAAGTAGGTTGCTGCTGACAAGAATTTTTGTACGTATTTATTTTCTTGTCCAAGTAACTTGTGAGAGCTTCCCGCATGAAGGCATAGTCTGAATTATAGCGAATTTTTTTTCTCTTCTGAATATGTCAAAGGAGTACGTCTTTATGAGGATAGTAACTGAGGTGAACAGGGCCTACTGGTTACAAAAATTACTTTATACCTTGAAGGCACGAATGTTTGTAATGCAACAGTGAAAGATTTGCTTATATATGCAGTCAATGTTAATCCAAGTCTGAGCTGGATTAGCAAACACACAAGATCAGACAGCTGGTAAAATGTTCCCAGCTGCGATTACTGCTCTAAAATGACTTTTCAAATACATTCAATTCCTATTCTAGATACCAGATTTTGATTAGGAAGAAATTTTACGTGTATTACTTGTCTGTGGTACCAAGCACAGAGGTACTCAGATAGCCAGCGTCATTGAACACTGGCTCCATAGACCTCGTTATCTGTCCATCCTTAAGTGTATTAACTATAATTCCCTTGCTTCTGTCATATGGAAAAGGGAATAATAGGTGTCTGTGTATGTCTGTATTGGGACAGATGGAGCAGGCGAGGGAGAGGGTGAGAAAATGAGTCGTACGCAGAGGCAGCTTTGAATGTCAAAAGCTTGAGAAGCCCCGTTTAGGAAGGGGAACCCCAGTGTAAGCTAAGGTGAGGTGAGAGCAGCAGCGAGCGTGGAGAGGGCCCGGCAGAGCCCAAGGGTGTGAGCTGGGAGAGGAGGAGTGAGATGGTGAGAGACAGGAGCGCTGCAGACAGGAGTGTTTCACCACTGAAATAACAGGCCTCGGAGCACGCTTTGATAGACGAGGAATCAAATATCGGATGTGGCTTAATCAGAAAGCAGTCCAAGAGCAGTGGCAGACTGCATTCAAACAGGAAGGCAATGAGGAATCTGTTAGCAGTGATTTCAGTTAAGAATAGAAAATAGTTTCTCAAGTGCTGGATAAAAACTGTAATGGGTCTGGCTGGAATGGTGTTAACAAATGTTTTCTTCCAAAGAAGTTTATGGATACATGATATGTCGTACATCGCTATCTCAGTTAAAAGAGGATGCTTGGATGTGGATGTGATTCTTAGATTTTCTGGGGTGGAAAATCTCATGGAAACCTTCATAATTACATTTTCTCCAAGGCTCCTTCGTTCACGGTGATGTTAAGGATTTGTTATCTTCTGTACCATGCCAAGTAGCGATTGAGTTGGAATCCCTCATCTGTCTAGTTGTGATGCTACAAGCAGGAGAGGATGTGATTCTCAGTGCTTACATCATATTTACAGCTCAGTCTGACTTTGTGGCACATTGAAGCCACTGATAGCCCACCTGCCCAGGCAGGTTTTGACAAACCAAGTGTTTGTTTTCACAGTCAATTGAAAGGGAATTTGCAGAATTTGCGCAGCAGCTTTTGATCATTTCTTTCTCTTCTTATTTTTCGGTAGGCTCTGAAACTCCCCCTGATTCTAATGCACTTGATAATTCTTTCAACGAACAAGAATCCATTCAGAGTCAGAAAAGCCCTTTATCAGAGTCCATAGATGTGAAACCCTCTGAGATGTCTTTAGCACTTCCTCTTCCCATTGGGACTGAAGACCATCAGATGCTGCTTCCCGTGACGGGTGGTCAGTCTCCTTCGTCAGAAACATTGCTAAGATCTGCTGTGACTGGATATTCAGAACCTCAGTTTATTTTCTTGCAGCAGTTATACTGACAGTGCAGCACAGAGCCATCGAGGTAATTTGGTAGCGAACTTGCGTACCTTTGGTAAGATGAACATAATCAAGTGAGCAGTCACACTTCTTGAATTGTACTTGTTCTTTTTTTTCCTCTGTGTAAAGACATAAAGACACAGACTTACACTTGTAAGGCATTTCCGTTGTGCAGTGCTGTCTTTCGGTTTTTGTTGAATTGTGCTAATCTACAGTCAAATTTCTATTTGCAACTAACACTGATTACCAGGAGACGATGCCATTCCAGCAACACCTGCCTTAAGAATTCTCTGTTAAATATGTTAATGTATTTTGGACATCTCCTCCCATGTTCCTGTTGATCTGGTGTGTCACAATGTCATTTGAGAGCAGACATGTTAAGCCATATTTGATAGTTTAAGAACATTAACCCAGAGGTGTAAAGGGAAAATCATAATTGGAATGTACTAAGAAGCTTGTACTCCTGCATTCCGAGGTGGTATAATGGTACATGATGGAAGGCAGGCCAGCACTCTGCTGAGGTGCTTGCAAAGAATTACTGCTGTCTGCCAGAAGTAGCCGTCTTCAGTTGAGGTCTGGCCAGAGGGAAAGAAAGTTTTGTGTGTATTTTCCTGACAAAAACAATCCTATGGTTTTTTCTGTAGTGTGGTAAGTCAGAGGGTTCGAATGGCATAGATACTACTGGGTATTCTTTCCAACAAGTCACTTTTTGGTTGGGGTTTTTTTTTTTTTAAGTGAATCCAGCATTGTTGGATCTTGTCCCAAATTTATTTTTCGCATCCCTAAAATGCCCTGGTTTTGGCACAAACAGCAACATTTGCTCAAAAGGAGAGCTGGAACACGCATGTTGTAGATGAGACGAAAAGACTTAATTGTGAGGCATGAATCATAGCTTCACAATCCGTTTTTTACAGTAGTGCTGCTTCTTGTGCTAGCCAGTAGGTACAAAAGAGGAAATAAATCCTGCCCTTCACTGTGAAAATAATAAGTGAATGCTACATGAAGGGGCGTTAAGGAAGACTACAACAGAGCAGATTGATATTCTTCCACGTTTTGTTAGAGTATGACTGCATTGTTTTAATTGAAGTATTTATGTATTGCTTTACTTCTCATGCCACTTGTCCACAGTAGCTGCACAAAACTGGTATCTAGCAAGACTCATGTAAAGGTATGTTTTATTACTAGCAATGTAAATTTTTAAAAAGCAACATTTTTAGTGTCTTGGTAGGGTCATTAGTTAAAGACTAGTTGACGATAGGAGTACTCTTATACTCCATTTTGCCAGTTTGTGCCATTAACATAATGTAAGCATTATTTAAGTAATCATCAAATAGGAAACAGTCATAATACTGTACCAACAATGCATTTAAAGATATTATTTGTTGGTTATTTACTTGGTGCTAGCATTTTATTTCCACTGATGCCTTGTGTCCAGACACTGATAAATAGAAGAGCATAGGAGATACCTCTTAACTGATTCTGTTCTACATAGAGTAATAACTAATCTGCACCTTAATTAAACAGACTCGTGAAAAATTTCTTGGAGGATTTCATTTAAATATTCTGCAAAAGGTCCCTTGACTCCTGAGTGTCACTATAGAATTATTTAATGTTTTTCCCCTCTTCCTACACACTTGTACTTGTAAGGTAATAGACCTTTCGCTGCTTTGTGTTGATCATCTTAGTATGTGGCATGTTTAAAACTCTGCTTCTTGATCGTATATTTTATGCTTTAATATGTGGCCAATTTGCTGATAAAGTCTACTACGGAGAACAAGGAGTACAACCGTGTTCACAGGGAATGTTCTTAATGCAGGCATCTCTAACTCTGTCCGGCAAAGCTGATTGATTATTGCCACACCTGCCCGACTTTTATTTGCTTTGCTTATATGTACCGTAACTACAGCTGATGTCCTTCATAACGCTGGCAAAGGACAATGGATGAAGTTCTCTGTTGGTTTGTTTGTTTGGGTTTTTTGCTGTTTGTTTGGCATTTCCCCCTTTCCTGCCCTGTTTTTCTTTTTTAACCTCTGTTGTTCGTGTAGCACCTGAAGGATTCCTTAGCCTTGCCTTGAAGACTGAAGGACCACAAATACCAGGATCTTGACTCCGTGTAAAAAAAAGCAAACTCTGTGTCACGTGTCCTGAGGTTCTTTACTTTCTCTTTCTGCAAACAGAGCAGAAGTCTTGGGATAGACATCGGCTTAGTCATGAATACTGAAAAAGAACAATACCATAGAATTGATAAATTTCACATTTAAACAGCTTTGAAAGAAAAACTAATGATACGCTGCTGTTATCTGAGGAAAAGTATCTGAAGATTAACATATCTAGGATAAATGTCCACAAGAGAGAACTAGCTCTGGAAAAAATAAATTCTAAAAAAAATCACATTCCTACATAGAAACTGCATTCCATAACAATGTTTGTTTGGACTGTTTTTATATTTCTAAAATTATAGCTTATTACTGTATTCTTAGATTTCAGACTTTTTTAACAAATACAGTGCTTAGATTTATACAGGATTTCTTTAGATACTTATAACAGTAACACTTGCTTTATTAGTCACTTAGTTTTCTTTATAGACAAGAAGATAATCATTATTTTTTACAAGACAACAATTTTAACCTTTCTTAGTAGAATACACAGACTTATAGTTTTGTCTTGAAGCAATAATTTGGTGACCTGCACTCTTGAGTCCCCATCTGAGAGTCTTGATTTTTATCCTCATGTTTCGTGAAGGTATCTCAGCTGCTGAGGTATGATCTCTATGAACTGTATTCATTTACTAGAATATAGATTTTAAAAATATATATATATATTTAAAAAAGTTGTAGGTGTTTTCAGGCTGGGTGCTGTAGGACCTGAAGAAGCAGGTCTGTACTGTACCTTTTGTCAATAGGTGCATGGAAATCGGCTGGACATCTAATTCCTAGGCTTAAGGATTCTGAGTTCATTTTGGAGGTACAAGGTTTATAACAGTATCGATAATTTCTGTAAGGGATTGATGTGGGAAAGCATGGAATCTTTTTAGGCAGACATCTCCTTCTTGAGACCTACTTGCAAAATGAAAGGTAGAATTTTAATAATTCCATTAACAGTAATTTAGAGAAAACGAGATGATTTCTCACACGGTTGTTTCAGTACCGTTTCAGTCAATTTTGCACTGAAGTCGGTGCAAGTTTTGCCCGAGTAGGTTATTCTGCATCTAGCAACTTCTCAATTGGCTGTTCGGAAATACTTAGGTGAGAATAGCTCCTTGTATGACACTTACTTCCAAATGTGTGCCTAAACGTGGGCACAAAGCATTCTGAACGCATGTGTTGCAGAAAAAAACCCCTCGAGTATGGACAAGTCCCATGTTAAGGATTTCAGGGCTGTGATCTCGGAGAGGCTATCGATAAGCCTTGCAGAATTAAGTTCAGATAAGGACTAATAATTGATTTTTGGGTTAAATTATTTTTAAAATATCTTCATGTATATACAGTTTTTCCTCTGTTATTTGTATATAGCTCAACTCTCAATTTTATAATCCCCTGGGAGGGGAGGGAGTTGTACATATTTAGCCTGAAGTGTTTTATGTTAGACTTTAATAAACTTGTTTTGTAATTTTCCCCTCACCTTCTGTCTCCTGTTTCTGACTGCAAGGGGTAGCAACAAAAGGAGGAGGGAAGCAATCTAACGTAACCACCATCACAGCACCCCGTCAGGAGGACGCACGGTAGCCCTTTGTGCCGCGTAGTAACACCGCAAGGATTACTAGGTTTTCTTCTTGGCAGTAAACACACCTGATTTTTCTCATAGAAAATATTTTGGGTCTGTTCAAACTAAATTAAACAAAAACATTTATTCTAAATACAGTCTAGTATAATGACTCTTAGGTTAATTTTTTTGCACTTGTTTCTTTGGGTTTTTTTTTTTTACAGGTGGTTCGAAGGTGTATTTTTTGTGCTAAAGTAGGCATTCAGTGAATTTATCAGAATTTGTATCTTAACTTATTTTTACTAGATTGTTTAATTTTACAGAAGGTGGTATGGTGGCTAGAGCAGACAGTAGGATTTAGGGGACCTGCATTGTACCACTGGCCTGCTGGATCACTCATTTTTCTTCCCTTTAAATTGGGGCAAAAATGCTGCCTTTTAGCAAGGTACTGCGAGTTCTGGAAGCTGAAACAATGGTTTACAGAGCAGGGTTATGCTTGTGTTTGCTACTAGAATAACTTACTCAGAAGACCATGGCAAAAACTTCCAGCCTATGTAAATTCTCTCATTCCAAAGAACACAAGATACACCTCTTAATAATTTAAAGGTTTGGTTTTCAGAGAAAAGCAAGCAATAAGTTTCTTTGGCACTGGCCTCTTTAAACAAGACAGGTTTCTGCATAAATTATTATTTTAGTTTGCAGGAAGCTGTTTATACCTAATTCAGTAAGTACTCTGCAGCCCTTTCTTACAAAGGAACATCAAAATAAACTACAATACCTGAGCTATTTTTATGGATATTGTCAATAATGCAGAGTGCTCTTTTGGGTCAAGCATCTTGCTGTTAAGCGAGGGTTCAGAGAGAGTAAAAATATTTCAAAAACATACACTAGCAATTTTGAAAGTAGATGCCATTTATCCTGTTACATTTTGTGCACGATACTGTTGCCACCTTACCGCATCTACTAAAAATAAAATATTGCTGTTGGTAGAGTTGGGACTGACTTGGTAGATTTGGTTCCCTATTACCGCAGCAGAGTAACAAATGTCATTCATACGAGTCAATTAAGACTTAATTTGGGCAATGAAATTAGCCTGAACTTCATATACAGAAAGAAAGATATATGGAAAAAATACAGCTCGATCTGAATCTTGTTAGTGGTCTTTCTGGCGAGAAATGCTGCCATCAGTGTCTCAGAACTGCGCGCGCTCTCTCTAGACTGTCAGAGTATAACCTGCAAAGCTCCAGGGCAGCAACACTCAGAAAAATACCAACTTTGATAATACAGGCCGATCTAATTTTTTTAAAAATTACAAATTTTCATAGCATGTAGGTTCTTCTCAAACAGTCACATTCTGTGTATCCTCAACTTTTGTTTTCATGGCAACAATGTTTCTGTTCAACAATAATTAAAACACAAGCTCTGTAGAATAGGATTTTCTCAGTGTGACCTATGGACTTTGTGCTAAACAAGATGACTGCAGGTTAAGATGTCCCTGTGCAGGCCACAGAGATAACTCACTTCTGGTCTCCTGCTCTGCCCTCACCTTCAGCTGTCACATCTGTTAAAAGCTGTTCCGTGAAGAGAACACGGGGGAACTCCTGGTCTGGAGGGTGAAGAAAACTTGATCAGGTCTTAAACACTGTCCGTAGCAGGCAAGAAGGTTGAGGGGACAGAGAGAGACCTCCACGTCAACTTGTGTGTAATAAAGCAAACATAACCTCCTCTGGGGGCTTACCTCTGAGTCCTCTTATGATACCAAGCACTTTCTGGGCCCACAGAGCCTGACTAATTTGTGTTTGGGGCCAGAGTGGGGAGAGGGAGAGAAAAATAACCCCAACGCCAACAACAGCTATCAGTACCACTTTGGTGATTTCAGCTTGGTGAGGGGTATCCATCCCCCTCCCTGTCCGTACACTACCACTGTCATAATACAGAATCAGAACATCCGCAGTTACGTTGCTGCTGCTTAAGTATTATTGTTGAAATTACTTTCTTATCTTTTTCCCCCCTCACACTTCGTTCTTATAGCTCTTTTGCCTGCGTGCACATACATTCAGGGATTATTCTGTTACTTATTCTATACTAACTTTTAACAGATACATTTAGACGTGCACAAGATTGCACTAGTGAAAGCCTTTGAGCAAACCTCTGCTGTCCTATTTGGTGACTTTTTCTGTTCAGGAGCATCAGGCCAGTCACTGCTACAGGTACGAGCAGAGTGGGTGTACAAAGGAAACAAGCTGAGTGATTCACAAACTTTTAAGAAGTCTATATCCAAACCATTAAACAATTTTTAACTACCATTATACGCGTATGTTGTCTTATTCACATGTAGGAGTTGCCACGTGGCTATAATGATACAACTCTTCTTAAACAGTTTCCAAGAGACAGGAAGAAATAATGAAACCAAGTTTGATGTTTTCCATTTGTAGTGCAAGAAACAAGTACATGCTGCAAGTGAGTCAAAATACCGTTTATATACCAGTAAACTAGGTTCACTAGCTTAAAAGTTCCAGCATTTTAGTGGCTTAACGCTTCAGTTCATTTAACTTGATTAAATAAATAAAAAAAAGAATCACTCTTGGATAAAGATCAAAAGCATGCCATTACTAAGTAAAAGGAGAGAGTATATAGAGCACAGTAGCAACAAATGGGTTTACCCAAACCTCTCTTACCTTCAACAGGAGCCTTGTTCTACAGCATATCTGCTTTGCAGTCAAGCAGAGCTGCTGCCCAGTGGCAGTCCTGGGTGTAAGTTGTCGGTTTGATGTACCTGGCTGCACTCCAGCCTGCAGAGACACAGTGACATTACCTGTGGGCTCTCCGTGCTACATGGAAACCTGACTGCAGAGAAAACCGCCCAGGAAGGGCAGAGACAGCTCTTCCTCTGTGGCTACCACATGGAAGAGGAACCCTGTGGTCCTGACACTCCATCCATAGGCTCTGCTGCTGCTCTGAACCAGTCCCTCATCTTTTTAAAATAAGAAACACCAGATAAAAACCCTGATCTGAGGAGGTCTCCTAAATAGAGTGGAGTAGTTCCGCCGCCAGGAGTTCAGTTCATGCCTCTGCACTGCTGCAGTCTACGCTCTTCACGCACCTCTGGTCAGTGACTGTTCTGCTCCCTGTTACTGCTACGAATACCCAGTGTCACTCTTAGTGTGTGCTATGCCGTGGTGAAAATGTTTTCCTCTTAGCATATTACACTAAATTCATCTATCAGCTGGGAACCCTGGAACTGCATCTAATCGTAGTAAGGCAAAGGAGATAGCGTGCAATAGAAACGACTCCAGCAAAATTAATGCATTTCCACATTAACAGGCTTTTAATAGCCTGGGCGTTTTTAGCAACAAATTTTAAGGTCACTGGTTCGATATTTTATCTCTAATTCCACTTCAAGTGTTTTTAGATCCCTCCTAGACTAAAGACCCTGAAGAAACAACATGCAGCAAGTTGGATACTGATATAATCTATTTTATAGAAACAAGATAGGAAAACTTCAAGCATACGGAGCGCATCAAGCTGCCACCTCACTCACAAGTGTTCTGAAACCGCTGCAATTGCCAGACTGGCATTGGCGTCTTTCTCTGTCACCTCCCTGCAACTCGGTGTCCAGTAGTAATGCTTCTTAAGGCCATGGGAGAGCTCTGCCAGGTGAACGCGCCCATCCACTTCATACGGTTCCACGTCTGTACAATTAGGTTTCAAGCGGCCCGTCTGAATTAATTCTGAAAATGCCTGAAATGAATAAGAACAAGAACCTGACATGTAATGTTTCATTTTGAGTGCAGTGAAGGCTCTAGAAGATAGCACACAATAGGCGAGAATTTGATCATTTCAGTATGCTGATGCCCAGTGAGTCTCATTACAGCACCACCATATTATAATTATTTAAAAAAAAAACAAAACCAAACCAGAGTAAATCAGGTATCTTGGTCATGAATTGTCATAGTAATCACAATTCTAAAAACAGAACAAACAAGCAAAACCCAACCCTCTTGGAAGAGTTCAGGAGCAAACACTTACCATACAGGTGGCTTCATCAAATTTATTCCCCCAAATGTAAATATAGGAAAGTTCCATATTTGTTTTCATTGCATCTGAAAGAGCTACAAGTCCTTTGCCACCTATGTTGTTGCTTACCACTGACAACCTAATAAACAGAGAAAATAGTCATGCAAATGTATGCCAAACCACCGAACTCCCATCTCTTAGTTAAAACTAAGAGTTTAAACTAAGATTTATTCTTAACACTAGGAGACTTATTTTATATTTTGTCATTATATATTACTATATATCATATATTGTATGTAGATTGAAATCTTATATTTGTTATTAATACCATAGTTTTTTATTTGTGTCAAGTCCAGTCCTACTATGAAATATTTTTCAGGTTGCTAAAGGCGGTTTGGACTATGGACTTGTTGCATTTCTCAAGGCGTTTCCATGCCTCATGCAGCCAGGTTGTTCACTACTTAGTTCTTCAGTGTCAGTGACTTACTGCGTGGTGGCCAGGTCTCATCTCTCGTCTGCTTTGAAGCCCGAGCCTTGGCATTTATCCAGGCTAAGCTTTGATCTTTGTGGAGTGGCAGTTATTTTTATATTAGTGAACCTGGAAGGCTTTCAGAGGCACCTAGCAGCCGCAACCTCCTCAGTCTGCTACTTAAAACTATTGGCTTCAGGTGACACCTTTGATCAGCTTTTACATCCTGCCGGCGCAGGGTTTAATGCCGGCTACAAAATACACCCTGATGGAGAGATTACAGCTCTTTTGGGTTCACCCGGAAGCAAACAGAGGATTTTCTTAAGTATTGAAGATCAGAATCAACAAATATAGTGCCTTATCCTTGCATGGGTTCTGATTATCTCCAAATTCTCAATATGTACAGCTCTTGGCTTGTTTTCGTTTGTGCGCCACGGGGACCTACGCTTTAAAGATGCAGAAAGGACTAACAAGATCTAACTGCCTTCTCCTACACACGCCCTCCTTAGAATGACTGTAAAAGCTGTGAATCACATGTAAGATGAACCACTACAAGACTGATCTAAGCATCAACCCCAAAAAAACCTGAAATAGAATAACAAGCATACGTCAGGCCACACAACAATGAATACAAGATGGAAAAAAAAGAAAGTACAAGGAAAAGGGGATAAAATGAGTTATGTGTAGGCCTGGCAGCGTGGGAAGGTGAACGTGAGGTGTTAGCACATGGGACTGAATGGCACGTCTTGGCCTCATGTTTTACTCCTTTAGCTCACGTGAAGCTACAGGGGACTTCATTCAGTTACCAAAGTAACTCAAAGTCCGAGTTTCTGTTACTCTGAGTCATTACACCTGCAAGTCTCTGGAGGAGAAGTGTAAATACTAACGCCTGAAGAGTCCTGTTGTTCAAAGCCAAGGCTTCACTCAGGTAGATGGCTCCATCATCTTCTATTCGGTTTGCATTAAGATCTAGGATTTCCAGGGTTTGGTTCCGTTTTAGTAGTTCTACCAAAAATTTTACGCCATCACAGGTTATTTTATTACTGAAAGAAAGATGCACACATTTTTTTTAAAAGCGTGCTAAGAAAATGAGTGTCTAATGTTAGTCAGGGCTCTGTCGCGTAGTAACTCTTACCAGCTAAGATCGAGGTATCTCAGGCTGGCGTTTTCACACAATGCCTCACACAGTCGCTCTACACCAAAGTTTTTCATTTCGTGCTTGCACAAGTGCAGTTCCACAAGAGAAGAGTTATTTTTCAACATCAGAGCTACATGAACTGTGGTCTCTTCCTAAAAACATACACTCAGTTTGATTAAGCTGTACTTCAGGATAAGTAAAAGGTTTGTTTCAGTAAAAGGGAGATGCACAACTTAACAACAAGGTTTCGTCATCAGCAGTGTTCTATTTTGTATATTACAGCTTTGTATTAAAAATAACCAGGAAACAATATATTATGATAATGCTGAAAATTAAAAAAAAAATGAAAAATACCAGATATTTGCAGATTTACAGTACTATATACATCCCCGCAAATATCAGAAGCATCACTGTTTGAATCATGCCTAATCAGTTTTCCTCCCCGTCATTGCTCTTAAAAACTGAATGTTGGAGTCAGTCTTCACTAACATCAAAAGTATTTTGTCGTGATGCTAATCTATTATTTCATAAAAAGAAACAGGATTGCTATGGGAAAAAATATGTCCTGTCACTGTAAGACAAAGTAAGTTCATTTTGAAGTTGTCACGTTTAGTTAAGAAAAAACATGAGTGAATACGATGAGTCAAAAATAATGCAACAACACAGAGGGCTCAGAAAATGATAAGAGTTGAAAGTGGAACAATGGCAAATAGCGTCTCACACAGATACAGACCAGTCCCTTAGTGGCCTAAATTTTCAATAGCAGTAGTTTAAACTGACTTCTAAAATTGGGTGCAGGCAGATCAAGCCCTGTCTTGGTACAAAAGAAACAACTAAAATCTGTTTAAACTGTTAACATTTACCTTGGGGAATTTAGGAAGATCTGGCCTTCAGGACAGTTTAATTTCATTATCCTGCCATCAGGAAAATGCCTATCGCAGACATCTGACAACTACTGCCAGTCTGCTGAAACCACCACCGCAACCAGCTCTATAGCCAAGACTTCAGCAGGACCAGCCAGGCACAGAAGCCACATGCCCGCAGGCTAAAGCCCCGCAGCTCTGAGCGCCTGCAGGCGTCCAGTGGAGCTGCCCCCAGCAAACCCTGCCTTGCAGATTCTCTTTGCAGTGCTGGATTGTTTTGGAGGGTTGGTGTCTTTGTTTTGGGTAACAAACGCATCATAGGTTTTACGCTGATGAGGTTCATTCACTTGTTAAATTCATGCTTCAAGTTCACGTAGTGAAACAACAGAACCACAGAGCCCAGAGAATATGGCGCATTGTTGAAATGGGCCTTTCTGCTTTGGGCTGCGGCTCTGGCAATTGCCCACGTATCGCACTGCGCAGATAAACAGCGGGCTTTTGTTCTTCCCCTCATTTCCTGCTAAACAGCATTTCTCCCTCAGTTTGCTGAACAATGCAGGAAACTCTCCGTCCTGTAACAGCAGAAGGAATACTTGCTTCTCCAATACCCAGCCCTCTCCATTAGCCCATTATTTAACATATGCACATGTACCAAGAAAGAAATTTTTAAAAAATTAACCTTCTAGTTAAACAGGGGCAGCCTGTGACTGCACAAAACTTGGCACAGAAAAAGAATATTTCTGCAACCATTTACTTCACTTTGTACGGAAACCTGGAGAGCCGTGTAGTTCAGCTGACCACAAATACGTCGGTACTGACTTGACTTGTGCTCCTCTCTTTGAGCTGACACCACAGTCTACTTACATACCTCTTGGCTGTACAGTAAAGGACGATTTAGGTTTATTGCTTTGACTGATTTGTTGTGAGCCAGTGCTGTTGCTATAGCTATTAGACACTGCGTACCCTGGAAATGAAAGTAAATAAACTCTTTAGAGAAACCTGTCCGACGTATAGATCAAGCTACCAAGTTAGCGTGACTTCTCTAGAATTGATTGTCAGAAGATCAAAAACGTCAAATGGGCACAGATT
Source organism: Dromas ardeola (assembly GCA_013398915.1). Lineage (NCBI taxonomy): Eukaryota > Metazoa > Chordata > Aves > Charadriiformes > Dromadidae > Dromas > Dromas ardeola. The sequence continues at coordinate 497,301 of VYZM01000251.1, read as the reverse complement.
GGAAATACTATTATTTCTGCCTCCATGTACCCTGGAGAGACGCAAGTGCAGCAGGCAAGCGCTTACAGACACATAATGCATTTTCTGATAATACCAGTGCCGACTCCCAGTGGAATAATGGAATGGAATCAGACTAAGAAGTACAAATGACCAGGAAGTTTGGCAACTCAGAAAATAAAAAGCAAGAATAATGCATCTCAGAGATACTTGTCCATTTAATTTATCATGTATTTTGGTTTTCCTGACTTATGAATTAAAATCAGCTTGTGCATGTTCCCTAAAGGTCTTCAGTAAAAGTCTTAGGTAACATTTATCCACTAGGTAAATTCATACTAACTGTGAATTAATGTGACACAGAGTAGTGCGAGTCTAGAATACAGCCCACTTCAGATTTTTTCTATTTCCTGCTTGTTTCTCACTAATTTATATTTATGTTATTTTGCAATTAGGCTGGTCTACACCCAAAGCTATTTAATTTTAAATCAGTTTCTAGCAACTCCCCACCAAGCAAAAACATATTAAGCTTTCAAATAAATCCTACGCTGGCTACATTTTCCATGTTTATGCTTTCGTAACACCCTTTGCAGTTTCTGAGAAGTATTCCCCCTTCTAGTTTAGGAGCAAATTCTGTAATTCCAGGAAACGAATATAATAAAATTTTCATCTGACCCAGCTCTCTCCCTGCCTCCAGGTGATGGTCGTAACTGTTAGGTTACAGTCATACACTTCATTATCTCCTGAAAAGATGAACACCCTCAGCAGGAAGGCTGAGAGTGGCCCATCTTAATTTCACTTCTGGCTCGGCTAGGGCATTCTCCTGGAGGGCAAGATAGGAATTCTCCCAGGCAGGGAGAAGAACCACTTCCACCTCCCAGCCCCTCTGATGTGATCACACAAGGACACACCATCACTCAGGCACTGGGACCTTGCACCAGGAGGAGGTTCACAGCTCCAATTGCCACCTCCTGCTGTAACACACAGGTTTTTAAAAGCCAACCACAGGCTTTTACTGGCTAGAGCGGGAAGCACCCTGCCTTCTGCCCTCCTGACTTTCCCTGCGCACTGTAAGAAGTCTCAGCACCCAACTCTAGGAGGCGGCAAGTTATCTAAGATCAGATTGGGTGCCTTTCTACTCAATTCAGCACTCCTGTGCCTATGTCCTTTGTGGATCGAGCTCTGACAGGAGCAACAGAGCTATAGGACTTGGTGACTTTCGGGTGTTACAGCACCGCACACTTTAGAAGGAAAAGAACCTCCAGGGAATATGAAGTCCTTTCTTCAACAGGAATTACACAGGACTTAAGGCAGCATAACAAAAATGAACAGAAGAAACAAACCTTGGAAAACGTGAAAGCCAAGCACCTGAATTCCCAGGGACATAGTGGCTCTAATATATCATCAGTTACGACTTCACAGGTGTTCTATGCCTTTCCAAGTAGACAGTGCAATATTATATATCGTCTTACCTCAAGCTAACTCAAAATGTAAAATCAATGGCAACAGATGGCATTTTCCCCTAATTAAGCACTGCAGGACCTTTGTAATACCCTTGAAAGACTTATGTCACCACTGATCATTTTACTGGGTTACTCACCATATCACAGTCTCCAAGATCCAGCTTCTCTAAGGTTGAATTAATTTGTAGCATTGAAGCAAAGAACATTCCCCCTTTGTTTCCTATTTTGTTCCCAGTCATTCTCAAATACGCAAGGGTTTTATTCCTCTAGACAAAATAATAATTTAAAAAATCAATTCCTTTTAAATGGCCTGAAAAACACCACTGTCTTTTTTCCTGTGAATCCTGCTGGTTGTCACACAAAGACAAAACATCCTTCCAGAATAATTTTGTCTAAGTGATAACGCTGACTAAGCAGTTGGCTCAGGCTCCCCTCAGTGGAATCAAACGCATGAGAGCCTGGAAGCAAAACTCGAGTATTTGAAAAGTTTTGTTTCTCCCAAGTTCCTAAATTTCACACACATGAAAATAATCCAGGCAGATATTTCTGCCTAAATTGACAGCTGAAATGCAAATTACATCAAAACTGATTTAAATGTAGTAAGCATGTTTTAAACAAGAATGTAATTTGCTTTAGTTTTCAGAGGCTTTTAAACCACACTGCCAGTGAAAGCTCAGTGAAGCCAGTCGCCTTTGGCAGGACTACTTGGTGCAGAGCCAAACCAGTCTGTAAGTCTTTGCAGGACAGGAGGCTTCATTGGCAATAGAAAGTTCTGATCAGAGGACTAGAAAAGTCAGCGTCTTTCCCCTCGCCCTCCCTAGAGTTTCAATGGATATGAAATACCTATTCAACTGATAAAGCCCTAAGTGCAATGCAGAGTACTTCTGTATTTTTAATTCCTCAGTACCACCGTAATCACCCATTACTAGAGATTATGATTAAGTAAGAGATTATGAAACAAGCAGTTCTGTGAGCAGCAGAACTAATGAAGCCTGGTTTCATATGGCTTTTATATCTTCCCAGTACCTCTTCCCCATCTGCGGTACCTCACTACAGCATCTCCTTCCCTCTCCCGCCCTCAATAACAACCCCCTTCACCCCCGGATCCCCCCGAGCAGTCCCGGCAGCCAAGGGGATGGTGGTCAGGTCCTGCCACCCGCCTGCTCAGCAAACGCTGCTGGGGGGGCTGCATAAATAGCTTTGAGGTTTCTTGCAAGCCCAGTTTTGTACAATCTACTGCACAACCTTAGTGTTTTGGAAGCCTGTCAAATGGAGTTGAAATCAGTTCAGAGTTGAAAGACTATGGAGGAGGAAGAGAGAGCCCACGTCAGTCTCATTTCACAAACATAACAAATCTTACACACAAGCCTCATTTCCTTGGGAAACCACATTAAATATAACAAACATGTTTTTATGCTGCTGCTGTAAGGCAAAGTTTTGAAAACACCTCAGATATCTTGAATCAAGACAAATATTGACAACAAGGCACAGGAAAATTTCATAATTAAAAAAAAAAGGAAAAAACTGATGCCATCATATATCCTATAGCATGGCATTTTTCACACAGAAAAATCTGCCTGTGATAGTTGTGATAATTATGTGTTAATGCAACTTCCTCTCATGTGAAATCTGATTTCTGAAGTCTGCCTTGAGGAAACAAGCAATCCCTGTGACACAGCAAAATGCTGAATGGACTGAAGACAGAGGGCCCTTTCAGCCAGCTCTGATGTTGGCAGGACAGCCAGTACTGTTCATCAAAAGCAAAATTATCAAACTAGCTGCCATTGTCTAAATCTCCCAGACAAATACTCACATGGAGTGCTCTCGCTATCAGCTCTGCTCCACTTGTGCCAATATCATTAAACATTAGGTTAAGGTACTGCAGAGTGGAGTTTTCCTGAGGAACAAACAAAGCAGAAAGTAATGAGACTTTTTTCCAGAGCATGCTTGCATTTTTCAAAAAGGAGATGCGTCATACACGGACTTAAAGTCTCCATCCTTCCCTGCATTTCAGGCAGGCCCTGATTTGGAGAAGTAGTTAAAGAATGCCGAAGTGCATCACATGATCATGAAAAGGCAAAAACCCATGTAGTATGTGGGTCCTTGTGGGGCTTACAGAAACCACCTAGGAACCTGTGTGCTCAGAGTGACCAAATGAGGCCGGTGGTCAAGCTCAGATGCAGACCTCCAGGCATTTTGTGAACTTAATGGCCCTCCCTGAGCTCCAGGAACAGAAGCACTGAGCATCAACCCACCATCTTCTGTCTGTATTCCAGTGCTTACAATGACAGAAAGGCAGCATTAAAGTTTCCTGTGTTTAGACCTACAAAAAAGGTAACTGAGAGAACAAAGTATCTAAAACAAAGGCCCTGGCACACCCGACACTACAATTATCTCCTTTGTTGAATTTAACTGTGAGCCTAAAAGCCCCACAGTTTATTCCACCCTTCTTTTTTTCATGACACCCTAGCCAAATGTCAAATGATTTTCTACCAGAAATTAAAAATCTCCCCAGACAACACAATCTGAGATTCTAGTGGGATGGATTTGGATGTGAAAGTCAAAATGAATGGAATTTTGCCAAACCAATACATTCTCACCTCCAGTTTACTACAGATAAATATTATATTAGCCAAATTAATTACAAGATGCTGAACGATAAACATCATTTTGGCACCTGCAGGAATGTTGCCACGTGCTTTGCTCCAGCATCAGTCAATACGTTACACCGAAGATCCAAACCTGAAAAAGATGAAGAATGAAGAATGTGACAGATGCATATCTACAGTTAACTGATCTCTAAACAAAAAGAGATGGAGATGAATTAAGGCTGAAATCAAGACCGCTTACGTTTTCTTACATTAGCATAGCGATGTCAAACATACATGAAAAAAGCTTACCTGTGACAAAGACAGTATTGCGTAAGACAGAGGCAAGAACGTGAAGATCGTCATCGGTAACTTTCTGCACAGGCACGAGATGATTATTTCCAGCTATTTTTAATGTAATCCCTTTTGTGCATCTGCTGTAACATAAAAATGTAAGTACACGGGGAGAAGTAAAACGATACAGAAAAATGAATTCTCTCTCCAGATAAGGAGAGTATCCACGCTTGCCCTCGCTGATGTGTTTGCATGCAGTTGGCTGCTGCCGGTGCCTTTGGTAACACCATGCCAGACGACGCAGTTCAAGCTGTACCTCAGCACTCTCCTTTTTGATATTCTGAGGACACTGCACAGCTGCAAGACCACGCTTAGCACACATGCACAGAAAGCAGGAAGAAGCAAGACGAGGGGAAGGCAGATGGAAATAAAGACTATCCTGGAGGTTACCTCATCATCTCCTTTTTACTTGTTCCCTTTATTTACTCTGTCCTTCCCTCAGGATCAAAACCTAACACAAACCATTTCACTATGCTGTATTTTCTCAAGTTTTCTCTCCAAAGGACAATTAAGTTTGACCCCAGGAGCATCCATGAGAGGAAGCCCTACCTAGCCACATAATGAGAGAGAATTTGGGTGGTTAATACCTTGGCAGGATTCAGAGACATTCAGGGAAGCACTACCAGCTGGAAGCTAACTGGATGCAGCTGAGACTTTTTAAACAGGAGCAAGACAAAAGGAAGGGAGTTAGGATGACTAGACACTGGTTTTGGCTTCTTTAAGGGACACAAAGGCACCATCCTGTACATTTTTCACTTTTTTTGATTTCACTGCTTGTAAAGCTGCCCAGAAGGGATATATAGCTACAAACCTCTGCCAAGATGATGTCAAGATGAGTCAAACCAGAACTTCAGCAGTAAATGCTAAATGTGATTTAAGCCTGAAACGGCATGAACTTTCTCATTGTTCAATGCCTTGTCCTGCTATCTTGTTAAAGGCTTTCAGAAGCATCTGAAACATGCTCTTTGTTATTTCCTTACATTTTATCATTTTTATCTGCTTCTTGAAGCACATGAGCAATGAAGGGGTTTTCAGGTTGGCCCAAGTTTTGGCAGGCCCGCACGTAGTGCTGGTGAAGATCTGCACAAACTGACATGACCTGCTGGAAAACAAAAACGAAGTGTTACTGCACCGGTACTGCAGCCTAGCAACATCACCATGGACCCAAGCGCTGTTGTGCCGGGCTCTGCATAACAATAAAAATGGTCTGAAAAGGGTTACAACTCTCGCTGTGCAACACAAGAATAACAGAGAGATACAGACAGACAGGAAAAGCTCCAGGAAAAAAATGTGGAATTGTGGAAGTGTTCCTGATCTGCCATCACATAGGATCTGAGCTAGCAGAGAATTAATATTCATACCGGCAGGTCCTTTTTCCCCGTAAAGCAGCTGTGCCCCCGACCTCCGCGTGCCTACCTGAGCAACCAACGCCTGCACCTTCTCCTCTCTCAACCCACGGTGACCAGCCCAGGGGTGAGCTCTGCCCCGCGGCCGAGCCGGGCTGCTCCAAGGTCAATGATGTGCGGTCATGGAGCCTGTTTCCAAGGAGGGCGCCCCAGGCCCTCCACCAAGAGGGAGCGGGCGGAGGTGGCCAGGCCCAGCCCAGGGCCCTGGCAGGAGGCCACACCGCGTCTGTGGTGCCCGGCCTCCCCAGAGTATTTACTTAGCGGCCAGCTCGCGGTCTCTGAGGAGCCTTTGCCAAAACTTCCATGGTTACACGGATTAGCAGCTACTTCAAAGGTGCCTGTGCTGCTCTTTTCCACCAAATAAATCCTTCTAGCCACTTCACTACTGCCCTTGTACGCAGGAGGGGGTGGGCTGGATCACACGCTCTCCTGTCCCACAGCGCGTGGGGCTCGCAGCCCAGTACTGAACTCGCAGCCAAAGAAAAAGAAATACCCTCGTGCAACACCTGAATTAGACCGGGAAGTCCAGCAGGGGTCTCTTCCCATGGTGGTTGCTCAGTTTTTCCTCCTTGTCCTGGTGGCACCTGGAAACTGCCCATCTCTGGAAATGTGACGTCCTCCCGGCACGGTTATGGCAGCAGAGAAAAGGGTGTCAGTGGGAGACAACTGACAGCTGCCTCCTGACCTCCACTATCTCTCTTACCGTTCCTTAAATGCCAGCTGAAACGTTTCTTCTGTCCAGACACCAGAGGTCGGTCAGGTAGTCGTCCCTTCCCACCCCTCACTCTTTCGCTACCAGCAATAGTACAATTTCAAGGGTTATCAAATATCAGATTTGCTGGCATCTCTCTAGCTCAGAAACCACTAAGTGTTATAGAAGAAGGGGCCACCTTTTTACAATAAGACTCTTGCAGTTTTACAATCAACGTAGCTGAAGACAGATCTCAGTTACTGTTAGTAAATACAGGCTTTCAAGACTCAAGGAGGTTGCTTCATCCAGCTCCTCTGACTTCACAAGGTCTCCCTCTGAATTTGGCTGTTGGGGTACTTCAGGATGCTCAGGGATTCAAAGATACGGTCCTGCTGTATGTACTGCAGGATTTGATCTCAATGAACACAAGCAGGGGTACAACTGAGGCGAGAACTTGTCCCTGAAAGCTGAATTCTGCCAGTATTTATTTAGCATAGGAAGGTCTTTGAGTACAATTGATTTTTAATTTTTTTCTCTTCTGAGATTAAAAATAAGGAGCAGAGATGGTTTGAGTCTCAGCAGAGCCAGGAGGCCAGCGCAGGGGACGCTCACTGCCCCAAAGCTGACCCTGTTGGTTTTAAGGATGACCACGATCAGACTGCACAAGAAATACCAGTGGGTGAAGTGCCAGAGAACAAAGCTCTTTCTCCTCCACACATCACAGACAGGATATTTTTCACTGATTTAGCCAACAAGCAACTGTGAACCATTTTGCCAGGCGTCTTGAGTCTAGAATATCTGGAAGCGCTGCACATGGAAAAGAACCAAATTGTAAGCATCCCCAGAGACATCAATTGCCTGAGGCACATGAAGGTCCTCTGCTTGGATCAGAATCACATACAGGACATATGCCAAGAACTGGGGAAGCTGAAATATCTTCTCAGCTTAGATTGAAGTAACAATCACCTCTCCTGTAGTTCACTGCCAGTTACCAGCAAGTTGCAGTCCCTTCGTCAGCTTTGGCTCTATAATACAAACTTGCACGAAATCCCAGTGCAGAACTGTGAATATCTCCACCATGTTGAATTGCTTGGCCTTTCTGACAATAATCTCAAGTGTCTGCCTAAAGAAACAGTGAACCTGACGAAACTCAAGGAAATTTACCTCCAGAAAAACAGATTTGGAAATTTTCCCAAGGAGCTTTGTCATATTGCTAATTTAGATATAATAGATCTGGAACAGAATCTAATCAGTCTCATCCCAGAAGAGGTAGGCTTTTTGACAAACTTAGTTTATCTATTTTTAGCTTTTAATAACTTATCCTCCATTCCTCCTACACTGCAACACTGCCAGAAGCTGGCTGTGCTGGATCTATCTCATACTCTCCTGCACAACCTTCCCCAAGGTTTGAAGAATCTCACTGAAATGAGAGTACTCAGACTGCCTGCTAACAGCCCGGAGAAGTTCCTACACCAGATCTGCTGCTGGCCGTCCCTTTCCCGTGTTGATGAGGAACAACGGACTGCGCACAGTACCAGGTCCTTCACCAGATTAACCAGTGTCGGGATACTAGATCTGAGTGAAAACTGCTTTGATGAGATTCCTAAAGGAATATGCTCCATGAAAAATCTTGAGATACTGCCCCTGGGTAACAATCAGATACAGGAGGTATTTGTTTTCAGTTTTATTTTATTGATACCTCCCTTTTGCAAAATCTAAGTTCTTCATTACAACTTGAGAAGGCATGTTACACCTGGAATGCACCTGAGCCTGGGTTACTCATTATCACTGACTTCTGAGTATTCAGGCAGGGAGAAAAAAGCAAGAACGTGGAAACACTAACCTTTGTGTTGAATCACAAAGATGAAACACTGACTGGAGGGACTGCTTCAGTCTTTCTGCATCTTTTTTTTTCTGTGTACACTGGAAAATAAGAGCTGCATTTGCATAGAATCAATACGTCACAAACTGAAACAGAGCAGAGGGCAATTTAAAAATGCATGTGATATTGTTAATGCCCTTAAGACCATTAACATTTGCTGCTCATTCAATAATGAACAATTATGTACCCTAAAGCTGCACTATTATAAGTCTAACAGTATTCCTGGACATACTCATTTTAGGGCTCAGGATATACCTTCCTTTTTATATAATGCAATGCTTCTTTTCCAAGGAGATTTTCCTTGTGCAATTTTCTTCTTGAAGGTTACATTTACAGAAGTAGTAATTTATGCAAAAGAATCACTTTCAGTTTTCATTCATTTAAATCGTTCTCCCCTGCACTCTGTCTACAAAGGAAATGAAGAAGCAGACTAATGTTTCTGCTAAGAAATAAAATTAACCCCATAAGAAATCTTTCCAGCAGAGGAAACAACATGGATTTTTTTGCCAAAATTTCCACCATACTGTGAGGTATAATGTTGTATTAATGAGCAGAATATTCTGTGTTCATCCATCAACAGTAATGCGGCTCCACAGCATTTTCTCGGAGATTTTTCCCTAAAACCAAAATCCCAACGATTACTGTTTAATTGATATAATGTATCTTCTTAATGACTGTGTCTGGATACCTGCGGAGGTGAAAGAACTGACAAATTTGAAACGCCTTAGCCTGTCTGAAAACCAATTCAGTATCGTTCCAAAGGAAATCTTTCTCCTGGAGTCATTAGAGAGATTATGCCTGGGAAAGATAAAGGAATTAAATTCACAAGTCTGCCAGAAGACATCAGCAAATTGCAGGTAGGAGCAATAGAAGGGGGAAGATCTTGGTCTGCTGCGGCATGGCACTTCCATGGACTTCAGCTGCTCCCAAATGCAGGACTGAAGGTTCTCCTAATCTCTTCAGGTGCAGCACCAGGCCAGGGCTGTCAGAATAGGAATAATATCAAAATTCAGTGTTTGAAATTCATGTTGTCTCTCTGTGTTTCGTAGTCATCCCAATGGTAGCTCAGTTTATAAACCTAACTTCTGCACTTTACTGATATTCTCTGTACATTGATTATATATCAAGCTCAGGAAAAATCCTTTAATTATTAAAAGTTATGCGCACATATTTTCTAGAATCTGAAAGAACTGCATATGGAGAATAATTGTCTGGAGTACCTGCCCACAGCCATCGGCTCATTGACTCACTTGAAAATACTTGGCTGTCACAACAATCTCCTTAAACAGCTCCCAGACTCTGTATGCCAGTACAGGGTGAGAAACAGTCTGTGTGCCTGTGGCCGTAAGGATACCAGTACCAGTAAGCATCTTGGAAGAAAGAGGGAGAGAAGGGACGGAAGGAATGCAGTGCATCATTCAGGGCTCATCCTGTAATTGTAAGGGAGCCAAACAGGATAGAAGTTAGGAACTGGGAGGGCGTGGGAAATGCTGCGCCCAAGCCAAGTGGACAGGAGGTGTCCCCCCCATGACCCATCTCAACCTCAGGATTCCAAGGAAAAGGGTGTTTCCCAGAGCTCAGCTCCAAGCAGACCCCCTGATGTGAGAAGACCCGCTGGGTCAGCACCAGTGACTCCAGGGGAATGGTGAGGAACCAGCTCTCTGGGGGGGCTCCCCAGCCCAGTCTTTCCATCTTCTCCAGTTCTTTGCATTTCTGTGTGGCTTAGTTCACTAGCGCTGTTAGTGTGCCAATTAGCAGGACTTTTGAAAGCTGTATTTGGCCACCTGGCTGCCAGGTGAATAGTCTTCTCCTGGTGAAGTAAATGTTTTGCTAGGAGAGCCTGAGCCCCATCCTTCTGTATTTGGGAGAAGATACTTTGAATTTTAAACACTCTGGTGAGATGTTCAATACACACATTCATTACATGTGCAAACTGAATTGTTTTTGCCTAATCCATGTGTTGATTACAGGGAGCATGCAGGAATGCTCCCCATCATTCCTGTTCTTTGTGTTACAGCTGTTTGCTTTTGTGTGTTCAGGTTTGCAAAAACTGCTCGTTCAGAACAATCACCTCTCCCAGCTGCCCCAGGATTTGGACAGTCTTCAGCAGCTGGAGCTGGTCTTGTGGATGGGAACCCTGTGACAGACCTTCTGACTGAAGTGTGCTCTCAGGGGACATCTGGGAATACTTATGGGAAAAAAGGTATAAAAAGGCCATGAACTTAAAGGTAGGGATGTTAAGAAAGCCACCACAATATACGTACAAAGCTGTGGTTTTAGTAATAGATGCTTTGCAGAAGAACCAAACATCTGAAATGTCTTAAACAACCATTTGCATCCGCTATGGCAGAGCAGTACTTCCATCACTGATCATGTTAAGGCAGGATATAGGCAGCCATCAGGAAATACCGCACTCTGCATCATTCAGAAACATTCCAGAATGTTGTCACTGCTCTGCCAGGCCACAGTCAGCAGGCACAGAACAGCCCTTCCAAGCTTTCAATAGGGCTTTCCTTAGTTCCTTGTCCAGTGGAAGGGGAACGATTAGTGTGTCTAAAAACAGGTCAGATCCTCTAAGCCAAGGCATTGCTTATAGATGGAACTAACTGCAGGTGGCATTTTCCACCCTTCCTGTCTGCATTTTGACTGTAGAGAGTTGAAGATTCATTGGGCAAACACATGGAACAAAACACATTTTTGTGTCTTTTTGTTTGTTTGTTTTTTTCCCAAAAGAACATCAGTCTGTATCACCAGTGGGCCATAGAATTAATTTGCTTAGAAAAAATACAGGGCAAGAAGAAAGGAATGGCAAATCCTCAGTCTTTGATTCTTCTGAGCCTAAGTTACTCCTTTCTTTCTGTAATATCTGTAATTTCTTCATGAACCAATGTGTTTCTCCCAAATTGTTCTTTTGGACTAAAAGGTGACATTTAAAGATGTGTAGACATAGTAATTTACAACTCTAATCAAAGGGTCTGGAGGACTACAGTGTTAGTAAGAAATTCCTCTTGAAAAAAATAACACACAGAGTAAAAGAAAAGTCAAGTGGCTGGTAGTCTATCTTAGCTGCAAACAAGGTAGTATAATACAGAATAAAAGGTTTTTTCGGAGACCACAACGTGCCTGAATTTTTGCATCAAGAATATTCCCCAGTAACGCTGTTCCACATGACTGTTTGCTTTTACCCTTTTCTCTAGGTAACTAAATTGTTCTTCTCTCTTTTTCAGATCCAAAGTTTGTGGTGTAGGTTGGTGAACCAGAAGGGGATTGGACCTTTCTTGACACTTAAGAATCTAACAAAAAAAAGAAAGAAGGAAAAGAAAGGAAAAGGAGAAGCCCGTAAAAGGATTAAAAGGCAAAAGGTGATATTTGGGCAGTAAACTGCACAGAGCTCTTTTCATTTACAAGAAGGGCAAATGTGAGCAGAAATAAGCGAGTGAATCATTAAGCATTTGAATCAGTGAGTGTTACAATGAAAACAAATGATTTTTTGAGGTTTGTTTTTGTATTTTTGTCAACATTGAATCCAGCTGCATCAGGCAGATTCTGAAATATTCTTGAGATGTCTCATTCTGAATGCATGTTATCTCAAAGCATAAAGGCAGCTGATTAACTGGAAATTAATCTAATCTGTAGGAATCTAGTGCAATTAAGCGTTCTTTTTTCTGAATCCCAAAGTATTTTACATGCAATTCTTAGAAATCTGTTTTCCAGTCAGTAAGGTGCAGCCGCATCTAAAATGAAACAATATTTGGCCCCACCTACTAGCAGTAATTTAATGAGTTTTCCATTCAGAAATGATCAGTACCTTGTTTAGAAATATGGAGGAGGATTTCAGGGAGTCAGAACATATGCACTTCTACCAGAACCTGCATTACCATCCTGTCGTATAGAGGTGTAAGAAGCTGTTTTGTAAGTATCTCTACACTTTTGCAAAACTGTTCACTGATGTTTTGACAATCTGTAGTTACAGCATTTTGAATGACTGCAAGCTGTCAAATCCTTAGTGTTACAGCTCATCTCTGAGACAGCTTGGTGACAGTTTGTAAAACGTCCGTGTACGACAGGCTTATTTGAAAGCAGAGAGCCTGCAGAATGCAATATTCTGCAATGATTCTGAGTCCTGGCATGTCATAACACCTTTCTTATTCAAAAGAACCATGACAAACACCCCTTACTATAATTCTAGCATGCCAAATTTATATGCAACCATGTCTTTCCCCAGCACTTTACAGATAGCGGTTTGTCCTAGACATCTGATGTCCTTGTCTAGTTTTTAGTGTGTATTGCTCAGTTACTCCTTAAACCCCTCCAGAGTTTTACTTGCGGCATACATAAAGCACAGAGCTGGATTGGGACTGGCCACTGTGCAGATTCAAAATGCAGGAGTGGGTGGGAGCACAACCCTTTATTTTGTTTAATTGTCAGGTCGGAACTGCAGTCTTCCTGTCCCTCCCTTTGTCTGAGTTGCCTCAGAGAAGGTGGTGGCATCCTGAAGGAGGTGGTGAAGGCAGGGTCACAGACACCCAGCTCTGCCTAGAGCTCCACCTCCAGGTAGTGCTCTCTGAATGCTGCAGCTACATCTGCAGCCAGGGTATGGATCTTATTTCTGTTTGCCTCTTGAATCGATTGATACTGAAATCTCATGAATATGCTTGTTGGCAGGAGAGAGCTGGGAGTGCAGAAAAGAGGGATGGCTCGGGTTTGGTTTTCCATTTTACCAGGAAACTGATGCTGTTTTGATTGTTTGGAGGTGTCTTAGGAAATTTTTTCACCCTAAGTGAAGGCAAAGAGGCACAGAGAAAAGGATGATTCAGAGACTACCAAGGAGGAAATCACTGGAAGAGAGATATTTCTGGGAAGAGCAGCAGATAGACAGTACATTCAATAGAAGTGATTTAATAAAAGCTTTTTACTGGCAGAATAGGTACGGAAGAATCATGAGAGGGCAAAGGACTGAGAAGGGGATCATGAAAAGCAAGAGAAGGTTGCTAGCAGTGAGTCCATACTGTGCTCTGGAGCTGAGAATGAGGAACCCAAGTATGACACAGCAAGAAACCCCAACACTGAAGTCCAGTTCAGTCAGTATGATTACAGCAAACAGCAGACTTTACACATGGGCCAGCTGCTTTACTGAACTGGGAGAGAGGTTCAAGTGGGAAAGGAGTGAATCAGAGAGATTCTCACAGAATAGATTAAGGATCAATTTCACAGCTGGACCAAAGGCAGATTTGAGGAGGAAAGTCACAGGAAGGCAAGTGAGTAAGGGAAGAGGTTGGCATGCTGCTGTTAAACAGAGATGATGGTACTTCCACATTAGAATAACTCTCCTGGCTTGAGCCGATGCTTGAAAGTCTTTCTTGTTAGCCCTGTATGAAGCAGGGGCTCTTTGCTTCATTTCAGAGGTTGAGGATCTCTGTAGAAAATAACTGATCCCACACTGCAGCAATTCCCTGCTACCTCTGACCAAGACACTCCAGTTCATCTCACATTTCTCAGGACGGGGGAGATGAGTGCTCTTTTCAAGTGGAACTGAAAGTGGAACCAGGAAGTCCATAGAGGCCCTCACATGAAATCATGGATTAAATGATCAAGAATGTGTGAGCCAATGCAGGCAGGACGCAGGAACAACCACAAACCACGGATGGAAAGCAAAGAACAAATTTAATCTCGATACCTCACAGACCAGGGAATCTCCAAAGCAACACCCGGGCAGAAGCACGCAAGCAGGGGACGAGGGCACCGCAGCACGAGAGAGAGTTCTTGTTAGCAAGAGTCCTTGGCAGCAAGACAGTCCTTGTTAGCAAGAGTGCGCACGAACTCCCTGTTCTTGCTGGTATTTAAAGGGTTCAAACAGGCATAGTTTTCCTCCTGTGCTTTGATCTTCTTCAACAACAGGCCAGGATTCTCAAGCGGCTAGATAAGGTGTCCCTGAGTCCATCACAGACTTATGTTATCTAAGCGCAAGTGTTTTTCTTGCAAGCACCCGAGACTAAATAACAATTAGTGTGATATATGTGTTTTCCAGCACCCTAGGTGCAAATCACTTGAGCATATTTACAATCCTCCTCGCCGATCTTCCATTGCTTTCCCACAAAGAAGTATCAGCACAGCATGGGCAGCTGCTGGTTATAACCCTGACCAGCCAGAAGTTGATGTTGGAAGGGTCACCTGGACTGAAAAGTGAATATTGACCTGCATCTGCATGGGAGAACTTGCTGAGCGGGGTCCTATCAAGTTAAGAAAGTGTCACGGAATGATCCTGTTGTGCCTCTCCTCCAAGAGACTGCTGCAGCCTGTAGACATACTCAGGGCTAATTGAGCAGTACTTTATCCCTCAAGCTGCCTCAGGATTTCTCTAAGACTCCTCACTCAGTGGGCAGATCTAATATCTTTACTTCCTAAAATACCTTACCAATGAATAATCCCGCTGCAGTCTTCGAGCTCACGTGTGGGTTAACATGCTCCACGACACGAGTAACTATGCCAGAATTTGGCATAGTGTAAGCAAATACAATAAAATACCAAATAAGAAATGATCAAATAACGTGTCCCAAGTTGATGCTTTTTCTAACAAGTCTTGGGCACAGAGCAGGGTACTCTGCTCTTAGCTAGAAGCTGCCTGGTGGCTTTGAATAGTAAACTTTGCTTATTTCCTTCCTCTTTAGGGAAAGGATAAGACCACTGTCTGTGTCACAAGGTGTTGTGAAGGTTAATGGATTAATCCTGAATGCAGGAAACATGAAGGCACTGTGGGGACTTCCACTGGCTTTCATATGCTCTAGACCAGACTTTTAGATCTGGAAGTTTGGGTTTGTGCTGCATGTCATAAAAGGGTCTGTACAGAAAGCGCAGTCTGGGTGAGGCTGAAACAGCTCAGAATGAGAAGGAGCATCCCTGAAGTATTGTGAAATCTTTGCATAGCTTTATCCAGAATGCTTATGGATTGCTCTGCATCTGAAATCTTTGCTAAGGTAGCAGGACGTATCTCTGATTTAACCTACCACAGCATTTCCCTTGCCCCTGAGACCTGCAAAGGCACCAATCAACTGTTTCTTACCTTGATTTTATGCTGATTCTGTACACAGGACTCATCTACACCATGAGATAGCATCCAGGACAACAGCAGAGGCAGAACAGCTCCTTCTGTATTCTTATTCGACTAATACATAATCTTGAGTTGTTGGGATGCTTTCCAAATCTCACAATTATGTAGATTTAATGCATTCACAAAGACGCAAAAGTTTTGGGTGAGAAGAAACTAAAATTTAAAACATAAAGGTTTCAGGAATTTTCGCATTAGAGGCATTTTCCTTATGTAGGCAAGGCCACATTCACACTGCCCACCCACTTGCATTAGCACACCCCAGCCAATTCCTTCCATTGGCAAACCTGCAGTGTGTCCATCTGAAATCATCATTGCTCTTTTGACAGTAGTCATTGCTGTATTCACAACACAAAGATTAAGCCTATACATTAGTGTAAGCATGGCCCAGAGAATCTGAAAGAATATGTTATTAAATGGAATGATCTACGCATGCAGAAGGTTGAATAACAGTTCTATATCATTGTGGAACTATTTCAAGAGCTCTCATGCAACGAGATTACTAAAAACTGGGCAGTCTTCTAAGTCAGAGACACATAATACTTGGTTCATGTGCTGCTTGTGAAAGGCCTTCCACAAACCTTCAACCTCCATCAACAGTCAAAACGAATGTTTCTTTTGTTGTCTCGATTAAAGCTTTCCAGTCGTTTCCGCTGCGGTTCTGAAAGGACCCATCTTTGCATCCCCAGCTCTGCCAAGGCAGGCAGCTTTGTCACGGCCGCTAACAACTCGCTGAACCACGTCCCACAGTCACGGCAGGACGACGGGCGAAGGCTGACATCCAGCTCTGAGAGTTCTTTGAACACTGCTAAGCCTTGACAGAAAACGACCCACCCTTCGTCAGAGATGTTGTTATTATAACTCAAATCCAGCTTCCGTAATCTGGCTAGATGGCCATCCTGCGTCAGTAATGCTGCAAGAAATGACAGACACAAACACAACTAATACATCATGGCAATTGCCTTAAAAGCTTGTAAGTAAGAAGAGTACTATTTTAATACCATATTATTTAAGGCTTTCAGCAGTCAAACAGCAAGATCCAACTCCTCAGCTACATAAAAACACTTGCTGTTGATCTCAGATCATTTTATCACAGCTGAAGGAGTGTACAACATTTAAAACACAGGCAATCAAAAGGAACAGAAGTATCGGGTTAAAATTGTATGGCAACCTGGAAACCTTTGAGTCGGCTGGAAGGAGGTCATACCAAGTGCCAATTAAAATAGGCAGACAGGCTTTACAGGGAGATTTAGAAAAAGGAAAGCAGAACTAGATGAGGTTGCATGATTACAACAGCCACCTCTCACTGTGGGAGGGTAATGGGCCTAATATACCCTAAAAGGAACTGGGATCCTTATTGTATGATTGTCAAAGGAGACACCCATCAAGGATGGTGTTTGTAAAGTCAAAAATATTCAGGCTTCATCTCACCAGCCTTCAGATTACATGGCCTTAATAGCTGTCACACAGCTATTGCCAGTCTCAGGCACTCAAAACCCATGAGTCAGGCCCACAGAATTGCAAGGATGATTATAAAGTAGACAGGTTTTTAGAAGAATCCTAGAATTTATTCCTTCATTGGGTTCCCATTTTCCAGTATTTCTCAGCAGCTGCTAAGATGTGGGCTGAAATATTTCTGTTTTAATTCTCCCATAATAGTTTGACTCTAGAAACACACCTAGTGGACTGAGAGCTGGTAGTGCCCGTATCACTGTCTGTCAGCATGTACATTTCCCACAAATTATGGAAACCAAAACCAGCAACCGAGCAAAATAAAACCCCTCAGACCTTTAAATATCTGATACAAAAAACAGATGCAAAAGCTACATTTTCTAAGTGCTGCCTTTTTGTATTAATAGATAAAACTGCCATAAGATTCTTTGCATTTTTATCCTTTTCAGCTTCTGCACTGTGCATGTACAGGTCACGCAGTCTTCAGCAAAATGGAAACCCTTTCTGGGAAAAATACTGCTGTATTTTCCATCTTTTCATTTGATTTATGCAAAAACGTGCTCAGCCCATGGAACAAGTGGTCTAAATGCCCTGGCTCCTTGACTGCTAGTAAATACCATGTTATACGTACTTAGAAGTGCCAAATCTTCAGCCACCAAGTTACAGCTGCTCAGTCTTAACACTTGAATCTCCGTTGCAAGCTTTAGTGCTCCCCAAAGCAGCTTTAGGTTCCCACCAACGCACTTATTCCAAGAAAGGTCTAATATCTCCAGTTCAGGAAGGTGAAGGGCAGCCTCAGCTGAAAAGATTAAGACCAGCAACTTCTGCTTACTAAGAGAAAACAACATGGCCTCAATAGACACCTCACCGGCAATTCACCTGTAAATAGGCTCCTAACAGGCTGCCTACTTGTGTATAGAATGACTTATTTTATCCTAATAGAAGTCAGACAAAAAATATCTCCTGTGCTCTTTAAAGAATGCAAGAAGGACCTGCCTATAGAATCTTTAAGGAAGGGTTTCTTGTCTTTCCATTTACGTTACTGGCTTGACCTTGTCCCACCGAAGTCAATTCAACAGCTTGTTTTTAAACCATTTTATATCAATTTAAAGACAGCAATTTTTTTGTTGTGAACTCACCATGCAAGGTGAAATGCTCGCTCTGTATCTTTTGACAACACCAATTTCCATGATGTCACTCTTACATAATTGTAATGAAATAAATACAGTACTCTTCCTGCAGGGATCTCAGACCAGTTTAGTTTGCTACTGCTTCTGCTGAAGGCAGTGAAGTTTTACTATAGGTTTCAATGTCACTAGTAAACAGTACAAAATATAAGTGCACAATACACAGTAACTAACAGATCCCTCTGTACTTAGATTTCATGTGCCATATGGAACACCTATCAAACGGACAGTGTAGCCGCTAATCCACTGAGATTTGCAATAAGCAGGCAAAAGAGGCTGAATTTATATATCCTGTGTTAGACTGTACTTTTCTTCATGGGTCTGCAATATCTTTTCCCCTTACTGCAGTCATTGCCTCAGTTCTTCCATTGCCCCATGCTTAACTCTATCCCAGAAAGCTTCTACTGAAACTTTCACCTGCAGTGAAACTTTACCCCACTAAACTGCAATGTTACAAACAAATTATAATTACAGCATAATATGAAATCATGTTTTGCTTTCTATACCAAAATTAGGGAGTATTCAAAAGCCCACTATCAGACAAAGGACTAAAAGGTCTTCATCCAGTCAAGTATAATGGGGGAAGACGTACAATGTTCTTTCCTTGCAACCAGGTCCCATGAAGCACTGGTTTCATCACAGGCTTTTTCACTTGGGACCTGTGGTATAATGTAACCACGACCTTTGGGGTTCAGCCAAAGGAGAATGAAGTGCTTTGTCCCACAAGGACACACAGAGAATAGACACACTTTAAAAAAACATTCCTACCTAGTGATGAAAATGAGTCTTCATGTAAACCACAGTTGCTGATGGCCACAGATTTCAACTTCGGTAAAAACCTGAGCCTGCCCAGAAGAGGATCAGATGAGACTCCTACATTTTTATTCGAGGATAAGTTCAGCTCTTGAAGACTGGAGAGTAAAGGTATCACCTGGGCTATGAAAACATGAAATATTTGTTAGACAGTCACCGATCCAGAACAAATATGTAGTTTTACATTTGCCTGACATAATTTCTTTTCTTTATAAATCAATCCAAATGTCTAGGCCAAGTTTTGACACTCAAATTTACAGTAAGTAATGTTTTAGACCATAACTAGCCTTGTCATTTTCAGTAGGAATGTTTAAGAAATTAGGTATTACACACTGTGTGGAAGGTTGTCAGAACATGGCTTCCTGTTGAAATTTTCTCGGTGAAGCAGGGAATTTAACATTAAATGAGATGGGAGTTATTTCCAAATGTCTTCACTGCTAACTGAAACTCCTTTATGTATTAATATTATTATTCTCTATTGGTCAAGAAATTAAAAATAAATCATGATTGCTATTACTAATAGTTGATACTTCCCAACGTTTCAGCAGCAGCTTTTCAAATTATCTTTTCTATCATGGAAAATTAGATGTGGGCAATACAGGCCCTGAGTCATGGGATTTTCTGTTGTTCTAAAGAGTAAAAAAACAATGTCAAAATGTTATGTTAATTCACACAGGAAAATAAACTGTCTCACTGATTAAATGGGAGATGTCTTTTTCTTCCTAATAGTATTTATAAGTCGGATCATAAATGGAGACTGTAGTTTTCAGCTTTTCTATACAGAGTAGCAGCAATGCAACATCTCCTAACACCAAAGTTCACCAAGGGAGTTCCAGGCAGTCACATTTACATGCACATATGCACCTTGGATCTGAGCCAATTTATACCAGCAGGGAAAATGTCCCTGGATATTTCCAAAATTGATGATTATCAAAAAAAGCAGTGCTTGGTGGCAGTTCCTACATTTCCATCATGGGTCTGAATCGTGGTGGATTCAGGTCCTTAGTTGCTCCTGGGATCAGACACTATGAGATTTCCTTTGATACAGCAAAAAAACATTCCATATTGATCAAGAAAGCTGGCTTCCACACTGCACTTCCAGAACTGCCTAATGAAAACATACTGGGATCTGTTAGACTAGGTCAGGCAGAATCTCTTATGCCTTTGAGATATTTTCAGAAGTAAAAACCTACATTCTTAATGGATTTCCTCAACATGTCCTTACACAAAACGGTCATGTCCTCTTCTGTTACACAGCACTGGTGGAGATCAAGGACTTCGAGATTTGTCAAGCTGGCCAAATGAGCTGTTGAGTCTTTAAAGCCACCACCAATCTCTTTGTTACATGATATGTCTAATTTTCTTAGCTCGGCAAGGTGCTGTAAAGCAGTGTCTGAAATGGAAAAGGAAGCATGCTGGTCATTGGCTGCTACAATAGCACAGGTCAGGGCTTTAGTGTTTATTTACTTTAACGTCAAAGTTTGCACAAGGTATTGCAGGCAAAGCTCTCAGACTAAGCTTCAGCTTATAATCACAGCAGACATACAGTAATACCGCAAAGCTTCCCATCCATGCAACTCCATTCTTCTCTGAAAGAGCAGGTGAAGGTGAGGCCAGCTCATCCCCTCATCCCCCAGATCCATTCGGTCCTCAGCCTTTTCCTGAAATTACTACTGGATGTGCTAATTAGTGTCAGTTGTTTTGTCCTATGGGTAAGACGTCCACTAGGGACAGACACAGATAATAACCCCATTTCATATGGCTTCACGGGACGCTCATTAAGTGATAATGGTGAATTTGGATTCCCCTCTGAGAGCAGGATTAACTTGTTAAAAGTTAGCTAGCCTGTCTGTGCCCTCGTCTATGTTCTGTCTGGGGAGAGAGGAAGCATGTCCAGAGAGCCATTAATCTACCCTAAGATGTGTCTCAGATAAATGGTGTGGAGGGTGACTCTCCCCACTGACTTTCACATGCTTGAGCTCAGGGAAGATAAATGCTGCCCCTGCTGAAAGTCTCTGTAGTCTTTTATCAATCCTCAAACAGCAAATAACGATTGCCCATTAATACTGCCAAACCATCAGCAAAATCCCACCTCATTGCCTTTCTTAAATGGTTTTCAGATGTACAATTTATTCAGAATGAATGTGTTTCTGAACATAAAGTCTAACCTAAGCCCTGGAGGCTGTCTTGCTTTAATCCACACATGTGCAAGTTTAACTCTTTCAAGCCTGGCACATTTTTCAGATCCTGAGCAATAACCTTCATGCTGCAGCCGATGTGTTTGTTGATGGAGAGATCTAATACTTCGAGGTTTGGGATCACATTTAGAATTTCAGCTGGAAAAAAAAGAAAAGAAAACCAGAATTGGTAATTGTCTGGAATACATACAGATGAACCCTCGAAAAATACAGCACCATGACAAACAGGAAGAGGTAGGCTGGGTTTGCCTATACGTGTGGTTTAGACTTACTAAGTTCCTGTTCTACCTAAAAAATACAGCAAAACAAAGACTGGATAGGAATCAAGAAAATCAGTGAAAAAACTGCATGAAAATAAAGGTGAAAAAATACAAGGACAGTTAGAAAAATACAGGAGATAAAAACCAGGAATACAAAGAGAAAGAAAAACTTCAAATTAAAAGATATAGGACTGTATGTTGCATATAGCCACCTCCTGCAGTGGAGATGAGAGCACAAGGACTTCTCTTTAGGGAGAAAATATCTTTTAAAACACAGAATCAGATCAAAAGACCACACAGGATTAAGCTGAGGGGAGAGGTGATCAGTGGTTGCCAACTCAGCCTAAATTCCCATCCCACAGGCCTTCTTTCCAATCCCATGGCAAACTACATATTCAGCTGCTTAATTTTAAGCAATCAGTCTCGGAAATTCTGGCACAGGTGACTTGCTCAGGGTCTCAAAGGATCCAGCAGCCGTGGACCACTGAGGCAGCCAGACTATGGTTTAGATCTAGCTATTCTTCTCAACCCTACCCCACATGATTAGAGAGAAGAACTTTCTTCTTCGGAAGAAAGTGCATTAAATCCCAATACTGTGTGGTAAATACTATTAAAATACAGACCCTGAAATAAATGAACTTTTAACTAATATTGAGCTCAATACAGCCATAATCTAAGTCAAACAAGTTACATTTTTGTGAAGCCAGTCTCTCTGTCCAGCTAGGTGGATATACATACCAAGGGATTCTCCATCCTTTGCTGTCAGGTTACAGTCTGTAATTTTCAGTAGTTTTATCTTACATCCTTTACGGAGTTTTTTTGTCAGAAGTGATAGTTTTCCACCTATGTTACTGTTCCATGATAAATCCAATTCTTCAAGTTGAGGAACAATTTCAAATGCCTCTCCTGTAACAGAAGTCCAAGGTGATTCATTCTAGGTATCAATTTCAGCGCAAGACAAAAATACAGGCTCTGAATATATTAAAGGGGAAGGTTAGCCACTTAATTCTCAAATTATTATATTTTGTATGGCTTGCCAGCAAAATTGGAGTATGCCATGAATTGTTGCTACTGCAGCAATGTTGTATAAATTCTCACCCCGTCTAAAGAGCAATAGAGACCACAAGTCATTGTCACGGCACACACAGACTGCTTGCCCATCATTGTAGACCTGTGCCAGGACCCAGAAAGTCTGGTCTATAGGGAAATCAATACAAGTGACAAGTCGGAATTTACTGTCCTGTATAGTTCTGCTCTGTTTTATTTGGCAAACTTCCAACGTCCTCTGTACTGTGTCCACAGGTCATTTTGGAGGAGATGAAAGAAGTCCCCTCACAGCGATTTCTGAAAATTTAAAGTTTCGTTTCTTATAGGAATTTCTGACTCACTTCGTAAAGAACCAAGATGGGCGTTGTTTTGAGCCAACCAAACTTTCCTGTGTTTTCAAGGCAGACACGCTGATTTTGATTACACTCAGAAAAATAAGCCTTTTCCAGGCCTGACGCACCTGCCAATACGAACTGTGTTAGTGCTGCTTTGTAATGCTAACATCCCACGGCAAAATCCAGCTTCCTACCTTCCTTTCTAGAGGAGGGAGGCAGATGTATATTTATATAAACTCATTCCCAAGAAAGATCAATTAATCAGACCATATGCAAATGCAATTTCAAAGTGTCATACACAAATTTTTGATCTAAAACCTCATCATCAACCTAATAATGGAGAATTGTATTTTAATAATAAAACCCATTTGTGTCTGTGTGTTTTCATAATTAATTCTTCACAAATGATTTATAATAGAAAAATAATTATTTGTGTTGTTGTAAGTGAATATCTAGGTTTGAGAGAAAAGGACATGTCTTAATTTTTATTTTTGCATTTATTTTAAATTATTGCCTCAATCTTGAATACTGAGCAATGCACTACAGTTAAGAAGTGGTTTTGCCTCTGCAGCATAGCCTGTTTCTCCTTGACAGGGGGACTAGCATTCCAGACACATTTTCCACCCAAAAGATAAATAAAGGACTATAACTCCAGGAATAGTTCCTTACCTCCTCACACAGTCACGGCTCTGAGCAATTACATAGGAGAGATTGATGTTATAGTTATATTTGAGGCATTGATTTCTAAGCAGAGTGCACCGAGTCCAAAAGTGACCACATTTCCACAGACAGATGTGGAAATAGCCAAACAGGCAGTATTGGCCTAAATATGCATGCTATTTTCAAAATTGCAGGCAAAATCAACGCAAACTGACTGTTGCTATTACACATGTCAAGGGCATCACATTTTGACTGGAAATTCAAGTCCTATGACCAGTTTTGTGCCTGTCTCAGCAGAGGCCAAGCCAGAAGGAAACAGCACAGAAGAACCAGGCAGAATAAATCAATTGGAAATATAAGCAATACATCTCAAAGAGAAAAAAAAGTATGAGAAAAGGGTGTGAAAAAGAATGAAATAAATTTTAAAAAAAGTCTGATAGAAAATGAAATACAGATTTTACCCTCATCAGAAACAGACCAATTATTTTCACCAGCTTTTGTGGAGATGCATTTTTCCTCCCCAACAGATAGCATGACCCACTTTTGAGCTACCACCATATAGGTCATGTTATTTCTGAACCTTTCATGGAAAAAGCCTGGATATGAATGATATAAACCCCAGCTTTATAACTCAGAGTGGTTTTTAGAACTTGCAAAATAAGCAGTAGTTTTTTAGAATTCCTAGTTGATTGAGTTTGCCCTTCTTTTAGATACATATCACAAACTCACCCCAGAGTAAATTCCCAGCCCAGAGGTAAGTGACTCAGCATCAGAACCCAAGTGCATAACATCACCTTTAAAACCTTGAAATCTCATGCTTTGCAGAAAGCAGGGTTGCAGGCACTCTAAGCAAAGAAGTAAGCAGAGCAATAAGCTTCTCCCAGACTTGCAAAAACAAGTCATGAAGCTCCAAGGCAGCATGTCTGGTTTTAAGTCTATTGCAAATGACCATCCTTTTTTTTGTGATGACACTCATCTGCCCTGCAGCATGAAGACCTAAGCTGACCCTATTATGACTGACTCTGTTTCAGTTCTGTCTACCATTAGATATCAAAGCTAGCAAAAAAAACCCCAACTAATCCAAATTGAAAACATGCTTTCCTGCAAATAGGACTGAATTCTGTTCCCTTCTGAACATGAAAGCATCATACCCTGAGGAATGAATTCGGCAGAGCTACTCAAATGTATAAGGTCACTCATAAGCCCAAGTTCTTTCTAGTGTTTCACAGCAGGAGTTTACATTTCCCAGTATGGAAGGAGCAGGAGTAGGGTGTAAGAAGAGATGAGATGGATTACATTAGACTCAATCTATCTGGAAGTAAATGTAAATGAAATCCTGTACCTAAGGAGGTGACATCCTCAGCTGTCAGCCTGCAGTTGTTAAGTCGAAGGACTTTTAACAGATTCACATGACGAAGATGAACAGTGAGAGCTTTCAAAGTCCCACCGACACAACTGTTCCAGGACAGGTTGATCTCTTCCAGCTCTGGGAGAAAGGGCAGTAAAGAAGCTGTAAAAAAAAAAAAAAGAAAAGAAAAAGTATATTCTGTTTGCATGTTATCTGCACACCCTGGATGCCAGTACATCTTAATACAGAGATGCCTTCTATAACCAATACAGCATTATAAAGCCATGACAATTTGTACCTCAGTTTTCTTATCTGTAGTTTAAGGCGATTCATCTGTTTCACAGACCTGTATGATTTTTATATTTTTATATATATATATTATATAATTTATGTAATTTATTAATTAACATTTCTCAGGGACCTGGGACCACCAGATGGAATGTTAAATAAAGTCAGGCCTGTATAAAAGAAAGGGAAGGGAAAAGAGGAGAGTGAATAATTGAGTAGGCAAATAAGAATTAAAGAAATGTATGAAGTGACTAGTTGAATAGAATGTGTATTTACCCAGCTCTGTTACATCTGCTGCACTTAATGCACAATTATTTAGATCCAGATTCTTGCTGTTGGGTTTCTTTCCCAGTTTCTGCATGAACTGGTTAAATCTCTGCTCACCAGATGGTGACTCCGCTTCAGAAATGTGATGTGAAAGTCCATCTGAGTAACAAAGAAATAGGGCCCTCGTTACCTTTGCTCCTAACACAATGTGTAAAACCCGTCTGTGGCTGTCGGGTGAAGACTTTAGGAAATGAACTAAATCTGTCAGTAAACAGGGCTATGATCAGTGTGGACCAATAACCTGAGTGATAAAATCACTATAGATAAGATCACTACAAAGCTGATGATGTAGAGTGAGAGAAGAATCTCCTGTTGCCCATCTCCAAGCTACCTTATGCCAGTGACTTTGGATGATTACACCACCAGTTCAAGGACATGAAATTCATGCAAAACTCTGAACTGCAGCTATTCTGGACACATAACTTGCATAACCACCTCTGTGCGCCTGCACTGTAGCCACACTGCTGCAATACAGTCTGTAGTTAATCAATTATCACTGAGTGGCCCTGCAATTTTGTGGTGAACCTGCTGCTTCCTTCATCACAGCCTGTGTTCATTTTCATACATTGTCTGTGTAAGGCAGTCCCTGCTTTTCTTGGCTTTCCAAAGCAACCCCCACTTACCTTTTTCATCCATGCGGTTTCTACAGCAAGGAAAATCGCATTTACATTCATTGCTAAACCCTTTAACAAATCAGTCATTTCATCTAATGCCTATAGCTGGAAAAAAAGCAGCCAAAAATTACACAAAATAGCAATCCCACTCTCAGTAGCTGTCCTCTCATTGTTTCCCCACACCTAACCCAAAACTCTTACGACAAAGGATGGGGTGCTAAGCCTCACCTCCAGCTCTTTTTTAAAAATAGCCTCATTTTCTCCGTTGTGGATGTAAAGAGTGTTCTTGTGTGCGCAAAATAACATACATGATGAACTTCCATTCCCTTCCCCTCCCCCTCACCAGTGTCAAGTGGCAGGAAACATCTGCTCTTGTTGTCTTCAGATCGCTTTAGCAGCAGGGTGGACAGGGACCGATCTTAAATACAACAAGCCAAGCTACTGCTCAAAGCCTGGCTTTGAAACCAAATAAGCTCTGCAACTAATGAGCTGACTCCAGCGCTGACCTCTCACATTGGAGATCAAGAGAGAGGTCACCCAAAAGCTTTATCCCTCCTCAGCAACATGGATCTCACCCCTTGCTTGGCACCTATCAAATTAGAGGGCACATCCTTGATAATGTTCCAATCAGAAGCAAATCCTGGCTAAAGGATAAAGTGTAGGCAGCAAAATACAGGATTTTGACTAGCCAGAAAAGCAACTGGTTTTCTCTGAAATTAAAATATATACACATTGACATGTATTTAATTATTGTGCCAGCATTACCTTCTACAGAGAGATCTTGCTTCTCACTCTGATCATCAGCTCCAGAGTTGTTTATTTCTGTTTCTTCAGTTTCCCTTCTGTCCGTGCCTTCAGATTTTCCAAAGTCAAAGCCCCTGAAGAATTTTTTGATGTCTGAAGGCTGCTCTTTTCTGTTTCCAGGAGAGGACTGCTTCCCTTGGAGCTGTTTCATAACAAAGTCAAACGGGGAACTCGTTGGGATGTCCTCTTCATGCTCATTCTGGCAGCTCTGAATGTCATCTTTCAGCGGATCAGCAGACATAGAAAGAATTACACAGAATCACAGAGTGAACAGGGTTGGAAGGGACCTTAAGAGATCATCTAGTCCAACCCTCCTCCCAGAGCAGGGTCACCTAGAGCAGGTTGGACAGGAACGCGTCCAGGTGGGTTTTGAATATCCCCAGAGAAGGAGACTCCACAACCTCTCTGGGCAGCCTGTTCCAGTGCTCTGTTACTGAAAAGAGTCACTGAAAAGAGTCTGGCCCCATCCTCTTGACACCCGCCCTTTAGATATTCATAAACATTGATGAGATCTCCTCTCAGTTTAGTTTTAGTAACATTTACTTTTGCTTACCTTCTCTTATAATGGCAGATGCACTGAGAATTTCCTACCATTCCCTCCGTGCTAATATCAGAAAAGCACTGTTTAGTAGACCAGACTCTGAACTCATTTCTCCTCCTTCAAAAGGAACCTGTAATGCTCAGTATTAGCACAGCAGACGCAGTGCTCCCAGTCCTCAATGGTACAAGTATCACTCTCTGCTGCCTTGTTAATGCAGACTGCCCCAAAGGCCACCCCACCTGGCCACCAGGGCTAACCTGCTGCTTCCTCTATCATTTAATCCCCAGATTCAGTTCATAGTCTCATGGCCACATTAAAGCAAGGCTGGGATGTCCCCGTTCTGGGGGGACACCAGGTTAATTTTGACACCACAATGATTCTTCACGCCGAAGGCCAGTCCGGCAGTCAGGAAGGTGAGAGGAGGAGGTGCGCAACAGGGGGTCCAAGGACATCCTTGCCTCAACACTGTCACACGCTCCCAAGCTCGGGGTGGAACGTGCAAACGAAACCCCATTAATCTTAGAGCAAAGCTGAAGCGATAGTGCAGAAAACAACCAGATATCGTCACTACGAACACTGGGAGTGGGCCACTGCTGGGAGAAAACAAGCCCCCCAGGCAGCTTCTTTGGAACTGTTCAGTACTACAGTGACCGCAGTTGCAGTGACTAATTCACAGGTAAATTAAATTTTTACTTTATAATTTATACACATTCTTTCCTTATTTCTGTTTATACTACACAAGCCATAGCATCATCCGGTGATTCTGCAGTGGCTTTATTTTTCTCTAAACATTAATTTAATGCTCTTTCTTTAGTTTTAATTCTAGCATCCGCCTGCACACACATGCTTTTAACAGAGCAGTCATAAAAACTAAGCAGGCATTCATTGAATTTTGCTTTGTGAGGACTACGTGGAAAAGCTGTGTATCAAGTCCCACTGCGTGCTGCTGACTGCAGGGGGAATGACCTGTGCTCAGACCTCAACCCTGTAATACCCCAGAGCCCATGAATGGATTTCTGTGCTCACACAGATTCCCCCTTCCCCAGTGCAGACCCGCACATAGAACTCATTCCACAAATTGCTGTCATCCATAGAGTACATGAACACGACCATTTTAATAACCAACCATTATATAGAATGCCACTGGCATCAATTTTCCAAAAAAGAGAAACACGTGAGGAAGTATCAGAAACCCTATGACTTGCACAGACGGTTTTCATGCTGTTACAGCAAGAGTCAGGTCAGAGGGAAAATGTCAAAATAAAGCAAATGTAGTTTTTATATACATACACTTTTGTGTGTGTGTGCATGTGTATATAAATGTGGGTATATATACTGATGTATACAAATGTATGTAAATTTTCTTACTGTGTTGGAAGTCACCTACCATGCATAATACAAGTGTTCAAGGGCAGAGCACTTATAATTATGAAAAGTTGATGCATTTTTTAAAGTCTTGCTCTTAATAGCTTGTCACAGCTGAATTTCTTATAAGTACAAAAATTATACAAAACAATGTACACAGCTGTACACACACATTTTCTGAGCTGTAAAGGAATGCTGGTTACCCTGGCTGTGTTTCCATGCTGTAGAGTGGTGGTATTTTAAACAGACAAAGAAACATACCTGTCTTTTCCATTGGTACACTTGAGACTCTCTTTCGCGTTTTACAGTACTTTCAGGGCTTCCAGGAGAAGTGAACCATGACGTGCAAACAAAAACTCACTTCTTTCTCTAGTGGGACTTCCCACGTAGTTTTCTATCAAAAGTTTCTGTCTTCATCAGTTTGATAGCAGCAGCTCTGCACAAGCAGTTTGTTGGCTCCTTCCCAATGCCTCTGTTCCTCTGCACTGTCTCCCAGTTTCAGGCTGCGGTCCCTGGCCTCTCTTTTCTGGGGAGCTGTTGAGAAATCCATTTAAATGCTCTGATCATGTCCCAGTTTAGATCACTCACAAAGCAGAAATCAGGAAGTGGCAGCCCAGACCTCGATACTGCACGTTAACCACTGCATGTCCCTGAAACAGCTGTTGTTAGAAGAGGCTGAGTCACCTTATAGATCAGATTACAAAAATACCTGAAGAAAAGCTCTTTGTTTTCCCACCCCTTTTGTCCATACTGGTCCGAAATACTGCTGGAGGCTGAGCAAAGCTGTGCTGTCAGCAGGGTGTTGCATAGTTCAGTAAGAAAAAGGAATACAGAGGACTAGAGCACTCCTGTTCATTGTAGAGCAATGGGAAACGAGAGAGGAGAGGGCATACTGCATCACGTGGCACAATCTGCTTATAGGCAACAGCATGATACAACATTACAATAAAATCATTTGATACACCTATACATACGTCAAACTTCACTATACCTTTTCTTGTCTGTCTCTGTGCCCTAGAATCTGATTTCCATGACGGTGAATGTTACAATTTCTAGCTTAAATATACTCGAGGGCATTTATGATTAATCTCTTTAGCTTTGATGATTCTTTTTAATTTATGAGGTCTTCACTTTTGTAGGCTAAACCAACCAAACTCTTGTCTCCCCTCATGTGGCAAACTCTCTGCGTCCCTTATTTCCTGCTCACCTTTGTCTGCACCTGTTGAATATAATTTACACTTCCTTAAATACAAGGGACCATCCACTGATATGTGTACACTGAAGACATATGCAAACCGAAGTGCTCTTGGTGGAGATTGATAAAGCTGGTCAACAAAACTAATGATTCCTTTGAAAGCATCTGTTTTAGTGGCCAGCCCAGCCCAAACCGTGACAAGCAGACACCAGCCGTGAGGACAGGCTTGACTCAGTGTGTCAATGTACAAATGATTCAGACAGGGTGGAATCAGGCACGGGGTGCTGCTAGGAGCCGACAGAATAAGACTAAGAGAAGAAAAACTTAAAGTGAACATCAAGAAAATCCTCCTGCCCATGAAAAGTACCATGCTAGGAAACATTTACAGTAGGAAAAAATGCACAAAAACACTGCGATGAACCGTCTTTCCCTGCAGGAATGGAGGGAATATTTTTATTCCCAAACAGAAAGGATCTCCAAGTTGGTTTTAGGGTTTTCTGACACCAGGAGTGGCTGTCCTGTCCCAATTTCTGACACTAGCATCTCACTACAGACCTGTATCGATGGGGAAAGATCACCTCCCTGTGTGCCAATTCACTGTATGTGTTCAGGCATGTCAGCTATGCAGACTATTGAAAATCCCAAGCATTTCTGTTGGTAAGGAACTCATTGAATTTGACAGCTCTTTTCCACTTTACTTGTGCTTAACATGATGGCCAGGGATGAAAACGGAGACAAAGCAACCCAGGTTTGTGCACATGTGCCAGGCTCTGCTGGCCCAACGCACTCGATGCCCGCTGCAGTTCAATGAGAACATGGAATGGGAATCCGATAATCTCCGCTTGCTGGAACTGGGGAAATCCTTAAGCATGTTAAGCATCAATTACAGTGGTTAGGCTGGGCTAATTTGAATGCTCTGACATCAGTGTGTTAGGCGATGTGTTGCCCATTCAGAAATTCTTTCACCACTTTAGGCTGTTGAATGATAGTGAAAATACCTCACAGCACCATGACAGCATCCCTGTAATCCGGCGAGAAGGGAAATGTAGTTTTGCAGTGACCTAGTTTCCTCTTCCCAGAAAGCAAATTTTTACCTTTTTTTACAGCAGCTATGAAGGAAGAGGGGACAGGAAGGTTATCCCTAAAGCAGGATGACTAGAGTGAGGTGGCTGCACTGGGCTGAAAACACGAGCATTGCTTTGCAATAGGCCCAGGCTGTGCTGTCAACATGCAATATATCGCAACGGCCAGGCTCAGCCATGCCTCCGTTAGCTGCTGGACTGGCCCTTGCTATGTTGGTTGGTGTCTCCTCCACGGCACACTTCTGAACGTGTGTCCTGCTCCTGCCTTGCGGACCCGTGCGTCTGCTTCATGCAGTGTGTCATGGACAGCACAGGGCAGGCTTAGCTTTTGGAGTTTAAAAATAATAAACGCCTTCCCCGTTCTATCCAGTTAAATGGTTTGTGACCATCTGCCGAGTGCTCAGTGTCACAGTTGTTTATATCTGCTCTTCCCTCTGTGGAGACCTGGGGCAAGGTTAGGAACAGAACCAATTTCGGAACAAAATAGTTAAAGTTGCATCCCACACAGCATCCACTGGTGAGAGATTAACGTGGATTTTTGTACTTTGCCTCATTGTGACTCCTTAATCCGGCATATATTCCAAAGAAATAATGCCATTAGAGGATTAGTGCCACAAGTTCATTTGAAAAAAAGGATTTGTAAACACTGAAATCCTATATTCTATGTACTTAATCACTGAGTATCATTTTGGGGATTTCCTCTCCTTTTAGTAGTGTCTCTTTCAATGAAACCCAAGCAAAGCAGCAAGTCTGTTTTGGATGGCCCTTATTACCCATTAAAGGAAAACAAACCCCCAAGCACCTAGTTAAAATAATACAGAATCTAAACACGCTGGGCTAAACCCACCCTTGATGTTGTACAATTGTTGCAGTTATACCAGGGAGGCACTTGGCTTAATACTTAGATAGAATTGAATGATTTTGGATATTTATCTACTAAGGATTTGTAATATTCTGAGACCTGTAGCATGTAGTAACTCAGTGGCTCATTTGCTTCTACGGCCGTTCCCTTCCCCAGCTTTGCTCACACCCAGTGAAGCTGCTGTTCTCCTCTCTGTGGGAGAAGGAGACTGAATCACTGCCATGTTATTCCTTCTCCCTGTCCTTAGCACGCATCCCTGCTGCTGTATTTCCCCTTTCTGCGTGACTGCCACTGCCTGCTGCAGCCTCCATGGGCTTCTCTTGCTTGGCTCGATTTGTTGCAGGCTGCCTAGGTGAAGTGGGCAGTTGCATGGGCCAAGAAATTGCTGGGGGTGAAAAAATGCTTATTGCCCCACTGATGACTTTGCCAGTGCCAGGTGACTTGTTCTTGGGCTGTGCTGACTCAGAACACATGTGCCAAATGAGGGCAGGGGAAGAGTGGCCTGCTCCAGTACCAGGTTCACTGCCCTCATCTTTCCCAGCCATGTACATCAAACCATGGCCTCCAGAACTCTCTCCACCCTCTCCCGCTCTGTCCCTTCCCTTCATCTTCCGACTTTAACCCAGTTCTGACCCCTCATCACTGAGGCAGCAAAATTCAGTCTCGCCTACATAGCTGAGAAGCCTTCAGCTGGCACTGATGCTGGCATTGATTCCTGGTGCCACTATATCTGTGTCATCCACTGATTCTATGTCAACTCTCTTTACACCCAGGCAACTGACAAAGCAGCAGGGATTGGCTTTACAGCCAGACAAAAACCTTCAGAAGAGACCGTACACACGATGGGCTGGAAGGACCATTCCCTGAGGATGCATGAAAAGGTGCAGCTGCACTCAAAAGCGGGAACTGCTCCGCAGAACTTGGGGTACAAAATGTTGCTTGGGTTTGCAGGTACAGCTGCCATCTGGATAAATACTTCTACCTTACATTCTTATACTCTCAGAAATATTGTGCAACACTAAAAATTCCCTGAAGCAAATTCATTCTAGACTTCCCCACGCTGAGACCAGTGTGCATGCCTGAGGATTCAATCCAAAGTATCCGAGTATCCTCATAATTTCCCACAAAATAAATATTCAACATTATGATTTTAATAGATGATATAGACCATCAGCCTACAGCAGTTCCTGAGGCAGCTGTTTAAAATACATTTCACTGGGTTATGAAAACTAAATCCAACCCCTTATTCTGTATTTATTTACAACCATAGACTGATCATGGAGGGGGCTGAAGAGGCACTGAGAAAATATGAAACGAGATAAAACCTTGGGTTCAGAAATGCATATGCCTCCGAGTAGCCTTGAACAGTCCCCTAAACTCAGCGAGACTTTTCATGGGTGGAAAGGCTGAGGAAGCTTTTGACATTTCACTGTACGTTCACACTTTAAAACATAACAAAAAGTGAAGTTTTGTTCATGCAGGGTGCTAGCATGCAAAGGTGGGCTCTGCCTGACCTGAAGGGGCTGCACACTTGGCAGGACAACCTTGCAAATGCATGTTCTGGATGAACTGGTCGTGAGCAGAGGTGTGTCACGGACCCTGTTGCCACTGATTTATTACAGTTACAAGAATTTCAACCTTGCATATGCCAGCACGAGCTGCTAAACATGAACTGTAGAATTCTAAAACATATTCTTATTTTCAAAGCCAGAATTTACCTTACCTACTATAAAATAAAAGCAATGATAAATACATTTTTCCAACTACTATCTCATATTGGATATGCATTTTGATTTCCATAAAAAGCATGACTAAAAGATCTATCACAACAAATGTATATTTATATCCACAATGCAGGGGTTTTTAACACTCTGATATTGAGTTATTCTTTTTTAAATTGAACTACACAAATAGAAACTTAAAGTTTCATTCTCTATTACCATATACTAGTCTGATGGAGAAGATTTTCAGGCTGGAAAATTCTTTTTGGTTGAACTTATGCCAGGATTAATCCCCTTTCAGTTAATCATTTACATGAATGGGTAATCTGCAGAGTTCATGCAAGGCCCGCAAACTATATTAATTACTAGAAACCTAATTAGAAATCAACAGAGTCAAAGGATCAGTGTTACTTCCATACGGTACCATCTGGTACAATGGGTCTGGACAGTTCAGCAAAACTCCCCATTGCATTCTGCGGAACTTCAACCTGAATATGTGTTGCCAGAGAGAGCAAGTTTATGCTGATATATGAGCTGCTTGTAAAGCATTTTTAGGGTCATCCTAAATGACAGCATCTCAGTCCCTGTATTTCTAGCTGTTATTTCGAGAGTTAGTTCAAAAAAGAATATTTACTCAACAGTTTTCTTTTTGAATGAAATACCAATGTAGTTGTAATTTGCCTTTCCACATCCAAAAATACCCTAAATCCATACACAGGCTAATGAAAAAAATCCCCAGACAAGCAAACACGAAAACATGTCTGCCATAAAATGAAAAAGGGCACGTCCAGAGTGAAAAAAGTAAAATTCCATAAATGACACAAACATGGCAGAGTGCATCTTCCATTACCTCTGGTGTGCATGTGCGGAAATGGTAATATAATATTACCAACTCATTTGCTCTTTCAGCATGTGACCAGTTTGAAAGTTTTGACCAAAACATTTCAGTCCTGCTAGCCAAACAAAAAATCGTGTCTTGAAAACTCAACTTGTATGGCTTTAAATCCAGACCTTTCCAACCATTTTGATTCAGGGAGACATAAAATACCGTCTTCTTTCAACATACAATGTTTGGTCAATTTAATTTTCAACGGAACTTAAAGGTTAGCCATATTTCATCACCTAGATTCACTCATTGGCTTTTGGAATTGAGATCAGCCGTGATAAGTAAAATTCAGTCGCTTCAGTTTCGTTCCTGATTGGGTCCAGTTATCTCTGGTTAATTCCCAGACTTCCACTGGGAGTGAGACAGCTGTGTAATCTACCTAGTCTCTCCAAACTTCTGTGGTAAGAGCTGTGGTAACTGTAATGCTTTTCCACCAGGCAGCCAACTGTGTTACAACCCGTTACCTTTCCAGTGAGGATTTGCTGATCTTATCAGTATGTATTTCGTACAGGCGAACACCAAAGTTGGGCACTTCCCTCTTCAGAGTGCCCTGCAACTCCTCAAGGAACTAGAGCACCTACCCTTCAACTAAGCAAAGGGCTGAGGATTGGAAAAAAAATTAACTCCCAAGGAGGACTACAGCTTAAAGGACATTCTTCACACCCAGGACATCAGATGATCACAGTGACAGTGACACACAGCTTTGCCCATTCCCTTCTCTAG
This sequence comes from Dromas ardeola, assembly GCA_013398915.1. Taxonomy (NCBI): domain Eukaryota; kingdom Metazoa; phylum Chordata; class Aves; order Charadriiformes; family Dromadidae; genus Dromas; species Dromas ardeola. The sequence goes on along the minus strand of VYZM01000251.1, from coordinate 462,110 downwards.
TTATTTTTCAGTTCCTTGTGAGTGGACCCAAAGCAAGATCTCGTGTGTTTCTAAGCCAGCCGTCAGTGGCTCTAAGTCACCATAGAGTCTGGTGATTGTTTCTAATCCCAGGATTCTAGGACACCGCTTCTTGTTCAAGCTCATTCTTGGGAATTCACGCCTACTGCTCCCAGACCTCCCAACCCACCCATCAGACCACTCTGTTCCTTCCCTCTGCTGCCAGTTGTGGGCGTGCTATTCTTCTAGTTTAAACCTTTTGAGGGAAACATGGAAGGAAGTGAGGTTTAGATAAAGAATTTTATATGTCTGAACGCAGATTTCATTTTGGAAAAAGACAGGGTGATCTGTGATAAAGAAAACCATTTACCAAATTCTGTATCAACCCAGCTCATTTCATTATACAGAAGTAAGTCTCCATTGAAGTGTATCTTGCTTCAGTGAACTTCATAAGGAGAAGAAATAAGGATTATCACTCTTTCACAGATTCTCACTTATGACAGACAGTGTTTAGAAATTGTGGATTAAAACATGCTTAGACTCTAGTTTAGCAGGTTCTCTACTTACACAAATCCATTCCAGCATTGCATTTTGACAAACAACATAAATCTTGAACTGGTAATAAAATTGTCTAATAAAATTTTTTGCCTTCCATTTTTGAAGACCATAAATCCCATCAGCTGAGCCATGTCTGTCATTGATTTTGTCAAAAGGGAACAAAGAAAGTTCTGACCCAAATCAGTGCTGACAAAATGTCTAGTGACATCAGTAAGACTGTATCTACCTCAGTGCATGGAGGTGATTCCATGCTGATAACCCGTTCTGGTACCTCAGGAATTGAGAAAGATGTGACAGTAGTTGCCATTTCTTTTGAAATTAATTGAGAGAGAGAGTCTCCTTGTTCTTAATTCAGCTTTAGAATAGTACAGAAACTGCCAAAACCTGTTGGGTTTTTGGTAGCATTCTTCCAACTCCTTGTGGTCTACAATGAAGTGATGTTCTCTTGGGGCATCCTATACCGGATGAGTAAATTCCAGGTTTGAGATTTCTGCACTGGCTGCTGTAAAGGTAACCCCAGGCAATAAATCTGGGTAAGAGTGTACAGAAGGTGGTATGACTCCAGCTCCATCTTTCGCATTGGTATATATCTCGTGTCAGTGGCTCAGGCTACGAATGCCTGATACTGGGTAAGAGCTGTCAGGTTACAGTTATCCCCTTTGCACAGAGGAACCTGAGTGTCAGTGTTTCCCCGCTCTCAGATTGCCCTGTGCAAAGGGGATAACATGGGACTACACTGTCTTAAACCACGTTAGCTAACAGTGATACTAATTGACAGACTGAGGCCCAGATCAATTTGATATAGTCTACATGACTTTGTTCCATTCATAACCTATGTTCCTCTCTCTCCCTCCTTTGCTGCTTTGCCATTTTTCCTATTGGCGAAGATGACCAGCAGAAACAGGACACCCAGACCACTGCAGGATTCAGAAATACACCCCTGCCCGATGCCTGTGAAACCCAGTCAAGAACAACCGGATCTTCTCCAGAGAGGGACCATTAAAGCATCTTTATGAATTGTGGTTGTCACACTACAGCACACAGCGATCCTGCTTCTGTGCCAGAAATCAAAGGCTGGATGCCAGGGGTGTTGTGAAGTAGTGTGCTCTCTCTCCAAACTTCCCTCATTAAGTAAAACAGGAAAAAATAAATATATATCCTTATTATATTGCTGGTTTTGTTTCTGCCTCAGGAAGTAATTTTTCCTGGTATTACACTTTTTGTGGTTTTCCTGAAACGTGATTCACGTGGACTAAAACGTCTGGTGAAAAATGGATGCTGATGCAAGACTTCGCTTTTCATTTATTTGGGCAACCCCGTATCTTGCAAAGCATTTGCTTCAGCCTCACCCAGGCAATCTTGGAAAATCCCAGCAGAGGAACTTTTTTCAAGACTGTATCTACTCATCACATTTCAAGTCACAGGCTTCTGTACGCAGCTACAGACCGAGTGGACTGAACACAAGCTGAAAATTATCTTTAAGCCTAGAATGCTCCTTCGATTCCTTGTCTGCCTGCACATGCAAAGATAACCACATGAAAATTATTCTCAGGTTATTTTAGCTGGTCTCTAATTATATATATTTTTTAAAGGAAGTCCTAAAAGTTTAAAAAACATTTTAAACAATGACCCTGGTGGGATTTTCTTCTTTAAAAAGAAGGTCCAGACAGCAACAAAATAGCCATGATAGCATTTACAACAAAAATATTTAAGGAGTCACAGTCACCTTAAAAAAAATTAAAAAATAATCCCACATTAGATACTATATATGTATTTTGTGTTACATTATAAAAAAAACAGTTTGTTTTCTGTAAGGACATGCTGAACTATAGTAGAATTACATCCCTTTGCTAACAATAACACTTCCCTGAGAGCAATTTGGAGTAGGAATGAGTTCATTTTCACCAGGTTTAGGCACTGTGTTCACATTGGAGAGAGGACGAGCGACAGTTTTTTGTTGTTGCAGCCCGCACTTGATGAACTTTCGGCAGGTGAACAAGGGATTAACAAACATCAACCCTGACATCCCATCAGCTGACATGGATATTAGAAGAAACTAACCACTCCCTTATATTTTAAAATCTGCCGTTTACCAGGCATTCGTTCTGTGAGCTAACTCACTGACAGTGAGAATTAAAGAGTAAATTGCCAGCTTGAGCGGTATAACCATCTGATCCCTCTGTTAGCCTCACAATATGCTTAACAGGATTTCCATCTTCTAGTTCCCCCCAATCCAATCGGATACACAGTTCTGGGATAACACGGTTCTGGGGTAACTGCTTGCCAACAGTCAGAAGCACGCCCTTTCTAAAAATCAGTATAAATAGGTAACGCAATGCATTAGAGCTAGGCAATTGTTAACCTTCTCTCATATTTCTTGTTGGAACAGGAAGATTTTGAGTGAACGCATCAAGCATCTTAAAAGCTAACAACAGCTTAGCAGGTTAAATGTGAAATAGGTTTATCAGATCAGTGTAGTGCTCTTCTTGTAATTATGTTTTTACAGCCTGGTTAGGGGATGGTATTGGAGAAGGGCTTGTGATGTCAGAGTGGGTAGGGCTTAGAAGCAGGGATGAGGGCTAATCAAGATAAGTTCAATTTGTATTTAAAGTAAAGTCAGCGTTAGTTAAGGCAGTTTTTGACATGTTAATCTTGATGTGTTTTAAAAGCTGCCAACCACATTACTGAAGTGGCTTGAAAGGAAGACTTATAGTGAAGGCACATACTCTTGGATGTTCATGGTGTCTTCATTTTACCCAAAACTAAGGTCTTCACAATAGATGTAAGTATACATGAAATAAAAAAGTGTTATTTTTTTAATGTAAATGGCGATGCAACATCTGCTAAGCAATACCAAGAGGTGTATGATTTTTTCAGATTTTGATAGGAAAGACTTATTTCATGACAGAAACAGGGCAGATCAAAGCAGACTTCTTCATGGTGTTTTTCTTTAAGAGCAGCTCTTACTGCAGAGAGTAAAGTTAGGAATTGCCAGGGGTGATACAGAAAAAGCGAAGTATGTGATTAACTATGTTTTGATTTCTCAGCAATCTGCTATACGTATTCTTATGGGCAAATAATCCTGCACATTCAGGTGGAAATGCTGTATTTTTATGACACAAACTTGATAATTTTGGAAAAATTTAAAGATCTTTTTCACAAATGGAGGATTTTGCTTTGGGAAGGCTTGTCATTGCATATGCAGTATTTTTCTAGAAAACTTTGGATACAGATTGAGTTGCTTAATGTATATGCACAAATGTTTCACTGTCTTGTCTAACCATAACAAAATATTCTTAAAAGCTAACTGATTGTTAATACATATAGCTTAATCTTTGTGTGAATTTATCTTTTTAAAGTACAACAGAAAAACCTTAATATTTTACAGATGCTTCCTGGAGCAGTGGATTTTCTAAATCAGTGTGCAAGGCTATCATCACACAGATGTGTTTGGCTGGTTTAGTCTGACGCACCTACATGAGATTTATCTAATTAAAATTTTGCTTGTGTGCATTGCCATTGTTACAAACACCAGTGCTAGCAGCTTTGTGGAACATCAATGTATGCAGTGTGATATATTTTGTAAAAAAAATACCATAACGTGATGAAGGTTCCTTACATCTTATTATCTGAATATGTGGGCGGAATTAACTGTAGACTGAGAAAGGCTTGGGCACTATAATACTGCCTTCGGAGCTAAAATTTCAAGTTCCTCAGTTAGAGAATATGTGAATTTCTGTATCTCCTTGGTGCTCGAGAGACAGACAAAGAGTGAAAGAGAGAGGCAATTCTGACTTGAGTAATTTCATCATGGTCTGATCCTTCATACTGGCGCTGAAAATGTTCAGTCTGTTCAAGATGCCAATTTCTGAGTCTGTTTACAGGATCAGGTGTGCAATTTCACATGTTATTCTCACAAGGGGAAAAAGTTTGTATTAAAACTTGCGACTTCATATATGAGTTTGGAAAATAACAGTGGTTTTAGTATCTGACATATGTGACTTACATATATTTTAACATACCTGCAAATTTTTTTTAAGATGAGTGTGTGGAGTCTTTTGTTTTGTAATAAAGCAAGCTAACCTGAAATGATTAGTGATAAAAACCCGCACCACCTTGCTTTACCATAGCAGTATAAGACTCATCAAATGCAGTTTTCTGTTTTATCAGAGGATTTGGGGAGTCCGATGGATACCACTGCGATATTCAATATCCTAACTGAAGAGGGAAGGCACTGAGCACCCAGTACAAGTTTTCTAGATTCAAACTCTTAGTTAGCCAGTGAAGTTAAAGAGTTGTTAAATAAAAATAGTTTCAAAGAGCCTTCCTAAGACTCGTTCCTCTTTCCAGTACCTGGTTTCTTTTGGCACTGGAAGTGTTGTCATTTGCACCAGTATTTCACGTTAAAGTGAGACACAAATCCCACTAAAATTAAACTGTATTTCATTTGGAAATACCAGCCTTGCCCTCCAATCGTCAGAAAGCTTTCCATCCCAAGCCTTCCATTTCCAGTATTTAAAAATAAAAAAAGAAAAAACTTATTTTTTATGCTTTAAAAATAGGAATGATTAAAAACTAAAAATTACAGAGTCTAGTTTCCCTTTAACTGATTCCACTTACACCACATTTTGCAATCTTCAGGCTTCTAAAAGAATCAAAGACAAGAGGATAATGTTTCGAATCTCATCCCCAATTATGAAATAAATCCACAGGGAAAACAAATTACATCATGCTTCTATCTCTGTGTATATAACCACTGTAATAGAGAGACTCATCCCTTGTAAACAGCTTCTCCATGTACCAGTTTATCAGGATACAGGGTGGGTGTACAACGTTACACACATATGCGTGCATGCACACACTTTCTCTGCCAGAACCATTATTTTCATTAGTTCTTGCTTAGTTATTTTACTTAAAAGGCATAGTTAAAGCACTCAGTGTGATCCCCAGCTTTGGGTGCTGCTAAAAATACAAATGAATAATACCAGCACTGTGGTTCTGCAGAACCCAGTCTTGTGGTTACAGCATCAAGCCGAGAGGGAGAAGCGCCAAGCACAATTCCCACCTCAGCTGCTTACTGTCCTGTATCCCTACGTCTCCAATGCTATATCAAATGGCAGGGCGGCTTCTTTTTCCTCCACCATCTGTCCGTCTCACCTAGTAGGCTTTGAGGGCCCTTGCTGGGTGTTTGTGGTCAGCATGGTGCATCTCCACCTTTGGTTTTAGTCAATGCATTAAGTTGACTGTTGCCTTAGTGGTACACAGGAATAACAGTTTCCCCTTGCCCCCATCCATTCCAGTGGGAACAAGATGAACTTCTATTATGAATCTAACTTAGTTCCTGAAAGATTGAGTTTGCCAATCTTTGCCAGATCTACTAAGCCTTGATTTCTTCCTGAGACCAGTGTGTTTTTAAAAAAAACAGAGTGCCTTGCTGCTTGCAGTCTTACCAGTTAGCTAGCTCAAAAATGGTGAAACATCCATGTTTTCATTTCAGTGTAAAGGCATGCAATGCAAACTCTACTGGCTGACACACACAGTATAAATATAGTTATTTTCCTTTCTTTAAGGAATGTATCGTTCTCAATCCAGTTTTAGGATTACACTCTAATCTCAGTCTCTGAGCAGTCTGTGCCCACGTATCTAGGATTAGAATTTAGCCACTTGTAGCCCTATGGTACCTTACCCCAATTAAGAAGCCATATTTCATGCTCCCGTATGACATAATGTTGGTATAATTGCTTTCTTGCTTTCCAAAAATAACTTATTTTGCTGACTGTGCGTTCTTGAATAAATACAATCTCTAGCTTTATGACTCAGCATAGGTTTAGGACAAGAACCCTTGATACTACAGTCAATAACATTAGAGTATTAATAATATTGGAATATTTATCTATTTTTTAAAACAGCATCTGATTCCTCAAGTAATCAGGAGAGCCTTTTCTAAAAAGGGAGCCAGTGGAAATGAGACTATGTATGAGTTTATTCATATATTTCACTCATAGGCACTTACACACGTTCATATTATACGTTTAACTGATTTCTCTGACACAGATTTACCTGAGCATTTTAAACAATAATCAGCTTCTTCCAAACAGTCTGTGGAGCCACTGCAAAGGTATACTAAACATTGCTTTTTAAAATGCTAATTCCATGTGTTTCATGTAAATAAAATCAGTATTAGTTATAGAAATCTTAATGCACTTACCTAAAAAAAATAAATCTTCCATTAAGTCCATATTATACATAAGACTATACTGTATTTTCCCAATGCAATTAATATCATAGATATAGACTGCTATAGACATTTTGAAACCCCATACAGCGTGATTAGATTTGCAAATGCTTCTGGTTCATGAAGTTCGTGTCTTGCCACTTCTCATCTAATAAATTGAGACAGAATTAGTACTGGGTGAGTGGTTCTGCCTGCTGCCAAGAAGGGTTTGCTAAGGGTAAGACTCTAAAGGTAGAGATTAACTTGTCTTCATCCCTGTAATGTGCTGTACAGCCAGGATTTGTGCAATAGGATCAGAGAAGAGCCATATATGAATGTAACACTGGACAGCTGGTGTGTATGAATTTATATGAACCCTCATGCAAGATTTTGAGCTACTCTCAAATCCTAGCTAATATATGTATCAGAAATATACTTTCCCTGTTCCCTCAGAGATCTTTTTTTGCTGATGTTGGTTTCTAACATGCTAGTTTTTATGGAAATAGTATGAACCTTAAGTACCTTAAGGTACCAGAGCTCAGAGGGTCATGGTTAGGGGCACAGAGTCCAGTTGGAGATCAGTGACGAGTGGTGTTCCCCAGGGGTCAGTACTGGGCCCAGTCCTCTTCAATATAGTCATCAACGACTTGGATGAGGGGATAGAGAGCACCCTCAGCAAGTTTGCTGATGACACAAAGCTGGGGGGGGTGGCTGACACACCGGAAGGCTGTGCCGCCATACAGAGAGACCTGGACAGACTAGAGAGTTGGGCGGAGAGAAACCTTATGGAATTCAATAAGGGCAAGTGTAGGGTGCTGCATCTGGGGAGGAATAACCCCATGCACCAGTACAGGTTGGGGGCTGACCTGCTGGAGAGCAGCTCAGTGGAAAGAGACCTGGGAGTCCTGGTGGACAACAGGATGACCATGAGCCAGCAATGTGCCCTTGTGCCCAAGAAGGCCAATGGCATCCTGGGGTGCATCAAGAAGAGTGTGGCCAGCAGGTCGAGGGAGGTCATCCTCCCCCTCTACTCTGCCTTGGTGAGGCCACACCTGGAGTACTGTGTCCAGTTCTGGGCTCCCCAGCTCAAGAAGGACAGGGAACTGCTGGAGAGGGTGCAGCATAGGGCTACCAGTGATTAGGGGACTGGAACACCTCTCTTATGAAGAAAGACTGAGGGAATTGGGTCTATTTAGTCTGGAAAAGAGACGGCTGAGGGGTGACCTTATTAATGCTTATAAATACTTGAAGGGTGGGTGTCAGGAGGATGGGGCCAGGCTCTTTTCAGTGGTGCCCGGCAACAGGACAAGAGGTAATGGATACAAACTTGAGCATAGGAAGTTCCATCTCAACATGAGGAGGAACTTCTTTACTTTGAGGGTGGCAGAGCACTGGCACAGGCTGCCCAGAGAGGTGGTGGAGCCTCCGTCTCTGGAGACATTCAAAACCTGCCTGGATGCATTCCTGTGCAACCTGCTCTAAGGTGACCCTGCTCTGGCAGGGGGGTTGGACTAGATGATCTCCAGAGGTCCCTTCCAACCCTATGATTCTATGATTCTACCCTAAATTCAACTTGCAATCAGACCCCATCTAAGTAACAAAAAAGGTGTTTTTCCAAATGGAATAACATAGATTAGTCAAGTTCAGTATCTCCTCCTGACACAGGGTTACATACAAATCTTTATATTAGTTTATTAAGCTATTTATCCTACCTGATCAATTCAATACTTCCCTGAACAGGAAATTCAGGGAAATAAACAAGCAATTTAATGCGGATGACATACACATACGAAATGTGTCCTTTAAGTAAAATGTACACCATATTGATAGTCTAACATTCAGCTAGGGAAAACAGAATAGAATTTCAGTAGAAATAACATGTGAAAAAATACCGGAGTTATTTCTATATATCTGAGAAGAAACCCAAGCTAAATTAGATAAGATTGACTGGCACCCCAATGAAAAAAAAAACAACTCGAATGACTTCATGGAGCAACTCCAGTGAAAACCTTATTAAGGAATCAAACCCTCCTTTTGGCTTACAGTGATCCAAAAACTGGGTCAGCGGAAGCAGTAAGCTACAGCTTTAGTGGAAGAAGATACCAATGAACTTTCAAGTCATATTATTCCATGACTTTTTTCAATACTATATCTTTTCCACATCAAACCAATGGACCGCGTAGTCTACCCTAGCAAGGCTAAGTTGCTTATGTGATGCACATTGCCTGAAGCAATGGATGTTGCCCGAAGTGATGCTCTGTGAATCTTGGTCATCTAGTGGATAATAATCTATCAATAAATACAGATCAACTCCACTATGGATGCTGCTGTATGTGGTACCCTACATTCCATGAAACGTAGAAAATGCCAGAATTCAAAAGAAAACCTCACTTTAAAAAAAAAGATTTAAAGAATGGTCTTAAATAGTTTCTGCTTTAGCTCTGACAGGAGGCTATGTGAGAGCCTACCTGTCAACAGACAGTATAACATACTTCGCATGCAACACAAAACCCAGGCTTGTTTTGGGAACTGCACAGACTATACAGAGAACAACACAGGGATACTGGTGCTACTGGTTTCTAACCAGAGTTACTGCCGCTTAGTTGTTGGTATATGTCTGTCAGAACAGGCAGGGTATGTGGGATCCTACACGGAGGTGGTGGATTTGGGTCAGAATAGGCGGGTCTTTTCCCACTAGGTTTTCCATGATTCTACACTTTAAAGTTGTATCAAATAATTTTAGTCGCAGGTGTGATTTTAGGCAGTAGTTGAGTGAGAGGTGTTACTACAGCAGTAAAAGTGTAGAAGTACTGGGTAGGTCTGATAAAAAGTGTCTTTTACTTGTAAGTCTTTTTCCCACACAGGGACAGCCTCCCCAGAATAAAGTGCATTCACAACTCTGATTAAAACAGGGGATTGAAGCATTCTAGTAGTTCCTAAAAAGCAAAAGTTGTACAGCTGGTTAGTCATCTGGCAAACAAAACTTTGTTAGTGTTAATACTAGCTTTTATTATTTTTTTCTGATTTACTAGAATAAAAAGGTTAAAACTTCCTGGTTTTTTCCATTATGTCTATCTGGACCTCTGCTGGTTGCTTTGTGCCTTCATATTCTCTAGTCAGGTGCACCAGGCAAAGGCCAAAGGCCAGGCTGTAAGGAGGCTGGCATGAAGTTTAAAATTGCAGCTTTGTTTTACAGAGTATTTAATGCATGGCCACCCATCCATGAAAGGAAGCCACCTAAATGGTTCGCTGGACCAATATGGTATGGCAAATACCATCATCCCAGTTGCCATCTATTTTTTGAGCTGCTGTAAAGTTTAGTTCAGCACTAAATCGCTTTAGTACTGAGCTTTAAAATGCTTTAGCAGCTCAGAAGCACTTTGGCAGCTCAAATGCTCTTCATGAAGCACCCAGCATCCTAAACCGCTTTAAGTCTAAAGTATCCTAAAAAAAAAAAAAGCAAATGGAAACATGTCCAGCAGCACATGCTCAGATACATACGCCAAGAACAAAGGACATGGTGCTGTTCTTGGATTTGATGGGTTTGTCTGCTTCCAGGAAGACCTGAATCTTGGCCAACACAGAATCTAGCATTTACAACATTTATAAGTGTAAAGAACTTTTTATTTTGAGGGACCACCAGTGGTGTGGTTCAAGTATAGTCTCTACTCTCAGCCTGAATGGCTGAAATGACTAACTTGTCTACCTTTTGGAAAACTCATTTTGAGGCTGAGACCAAGTATATTCACCATACCAAGGAAATGGCAAATTCCTGAAGCATGTGAATTAGATTGATAACTTTCTCTTAAAATTTTCTGGAGCTCATCAATAGGCCAAAAGCAATAAAAGGAGTTATAATGATTACTCTGATTTATAAATGGCTTGGGTAACAAAAGACAAGATTTGGCTTCCATCAGATTTTGGATAATGAACAGTTTTTAAAGTTTGTTTCTGTTTTGGAGAAGGACTGGCTGTGAAAAAGGGAATTTTGGCTGTTCCTGCTTACTATTTCTAAGGATTTTCTGTATCTTAGGTAGCTGGTTTTAAAGGTAAACAAACCAATTGACAATTGGATCTGTCTTGTACTCATAATAATGCTAACATGTCAAGCTGTGTTTGATCTCACTGGTACTTGTGCAAATCCACTACCTTTGCACTGGTGACATATGTACAACTGCTCCCACAGTTGGATTTTATCACACCAACACCATTAATCACAGGCATTGACTTTGTAAGGCTAGAAGAAGGGGCAACAAAGTATAAAAATGAAAATATGTTTTGACCTGCAAAGTAAGCAAGTTTGGCATAAACGTGAAAATACATGAGAAAAGCCTGAGCAAAAGGTAGTTAAGAGTTCTCAGAGAAGGCTAGCATTTTAATGTAATAGCATTATCACAACATGCTAAAGGCAAATTAGCAAGTAAACCATGAAAAGTCAAACCATCCAAAGCTTTGAATGGTATTGGCCATTTGTGCTTCAGAGATCATATCTTTGTGGAGTGATTATTAACATGAATTCCACAGTTGTCAGCACTTAGCTGAAGCAGAAGGTAGCTGCTGTCAGGGCATTTGTCAGTGACGGTTTCCCTGCCATGGGATTTGCGTCCCAAACTAGACCCAGAGGAGTGGAGTCTACTGCCTGTAGCAGCACAGTCAGTCAGTTCCTTAGATCTTGTTGCTCAGATCTTGTTTCTCAGTAATTCCTGTTTACTGGCTTTCATGGAAATGTTCAGAAAGGCACGATTCACTTGAGCTCTCTTTGGCTTTGGTAGATTCTCTGTGCTTCTCTCTTTGCATTTCTAAGACGTCCCTCACTGTTACCTATGCCAAATGCCAGCTCAACTCATGGAGCTGTAACTCTCTGGACACAGGATGAGAACACTTAAGCATTACATCTAGTTTAAAATGAATATACAGATGCCCCTGCTGCCTTTAGAGCTAGCCTGCTCCCTCTGCCAACCCCTCGACTTAAAAAGCTATCCCGTGTGGGATGCTTTAACATCCAGGCTGTGGGTTACAGGACTTATTTCCTTTATGACCTATCTGTACAAATAATTCTGCTGTAGATCATGCCCCCAAAATCCTTAGCAGGGCATACTCTGGTTACTCATTCCCCTGGTATCAGGATCATCTGTAAGCTAGTCACCTTCCTCTTTGGACAGACTTAAAATTGCTCACACAATCCACCTCAGTGACAGTGCAGCTATCCACTACACATTCGTAGTGTATTAGGTTTTGGTCTAGGTTTCTACTTTTCATCTGGCTTTATCTACCTGTACATATATGGGTAATTAATCTGAGCCTTGCTATTTTTATCACATCACTACAAAGCATGTTCTTTTACCTTTTTTTACTTCATTTGGCAGTCTTAAGGGACTGATGTCATTTGGAACAGCTTATTTCTACCATTTCTTTCCATCTGTTTCACTTAATTTACAGTAGACAGGGCTCCAAACTATTACAATTCCCAAATTAAAGCAACCATACCAGCCTTCTTGAGTATGAGCACGTCAGCTCTCAGGGCTGCTGTAATACGCCAGGGGCTGCAGGCAAAAGACTTTGGCTTAATTACATCCTTTTTAGCAGCTGATATTTCCCAATGTCCCGACTTTCCTTTCATAGCAAGACCCAAGGACACTGAACAACTCAGCATAAATAAGGGCAACATTTGTATTGTCCTGAGAACAGAAAGTTTCTATATGGTAACCAATACAATCCACAAGCACTGAAAGCTACAGCTGTGACTGGCAGAAGGCCTACCTGCTTATCTGAGAAATCAACTTGTATAACCTGCTCTGTTTCTTACATTGTTGGATATCTTATCCTTTTGTTTCAGCCTGCTGTTCCTATTCTTTATAACAGAATAGTTGTTGCTGTCTCCTTGCAGCATGACTCCACGAGATCACATGAGAAAAATGTCTATCCTCGGGGAACAAGGAACGCTAGAAGAAAAGCACTTATACCGATTAGCAAGTGGCATGGCAGCAGGAGGTAAGCAGGAAAAAACCTAACTGTGCGTTTGTGTATAGGATTGCTAGTATCTTACAATGTACAAGAAACAGCCAGCAACAGGCTTAATGTCTTTAAAAGGTATTTGAAATTTATCTTAGGAGTAACTGGAGAAACATTCTCTTCAGGTAGTTAAAAGTTAATATGGGGGATTCTTGGCATTCAGAATTTGATCAAGAGATGCTAAGCATCTGGAAGAAAAGTCAAGGTCACACAGAACCTCAGCAACAAAAGCCATAGCTGGACATTATGAGGTTCCGGCTCACCACTACAGGCTCTTCTTTCCAGAGCTGCTAACTCATGACAAGGCGGGTTTCAGCTAATAAATTTTTTCTAAAAATAAAACTGTATTAGAAATGCAAACTCTTTGAAGCAGAGAACTTAACATTCATGGCTATTCTCTTCTGCTTCATAGTATTACATGCATTATTGTTAATTGTAAATTGTCCTTTTGTACACTTGACTGTGCACATCCTGTTTATTCGTACTGCAGTTTGGTTGTATAAATCTACATTATTCAAACAAAGTTGGTTAGGTGGCAGTGGAAACATCTTTTTTAGTTGCTGCTATTAAAAAAAAAGTGATTTGCGAACTCATACTAAAATGCTGGCACAGAGGAAAAAGCCTTATTTTTCTGGTAAAGTTATACTGCAGACAGAATCATGTTCTAATTTACTACATTGATAACAGAACTGTATATGCTTTGTGTCAGAACTGCGGCAGCGGCAAGAGATGCTAATGAGAAATCAGTTGATGGCAGTAAACCCTCAGCTAATGGGCGCAGGCCAGCAGAGAATGCAGGCAATTCCCTCCCAGTTTGAGCCTCGACTGGTAGACAGGTATTTTGCACCACTTCTCTATTACAACACTGCAGTTAAAGAGTAACTGTGCATGTGCTGTACCAGAGTATATAAAGATCTTAATTATTCTGTGTCCTTTGCGTGTCTCAATGCATTTATGTCCTCTCAGAGATCTGTTACCTTCGACTGAAATGATGGCATCAGCTGACCCAAGACAAATCCATATAGCGTCCCACCTTGGACCCACAGTCCCACAGCACGCAAACATGCCCAACATACTGTCCAACCGCGTTTATCCAGGCCCAGGTAACAAAGCATTGTCTGCATCCTGAAAAGTGATAGCATGCAAATGAGAAAGCAAACAGCACCTACTAGTTCTTCATAGGTTTATCGGTAGTGTCAAGAAACAGTTTATTTTCTTTGGAAAAATAGTCTCACTAAAAGAAGCAGTCTGCCTACCAGAGATTCTAAACTGTGCCAGTTTAAGTCTAAACACATCCATTTTAGCTTTTGTTAAATACACTGTTTTCAAAATCATTTGCATGTTTGTGTACTCTCCTTTTCCTTTTGTCTTTTCCAAGCATTTTCACACCTAAACAGAAGGCTGCAGCTAAAAAATTGAGTCCAATCAACAACACTTCTTGCTACATTTAACTCTTGCTCAGGTACAAGCATTGGCTGTTTTAAAGGACTAGTTTAGTGATCATATTCTTTAATCATAATATCACATGCCATTTTACTCACGTAGGGCAACTACAAGTCCTTTTAATAAAGGCTCAAAATTACAGGGCACAGCTCTAAGGGGAAGGCTAGATATCACAGCATGTCAACGCAACTGGGGCACACATACCATGCTGCACATAAATGTACACAAATTTGTAAATGACTTTATACAAAGAAGTCACATCTTAAAGTTCCTTTTTTTGGGATAAGTGAATAAATTCTCAATGCCATATAGATCTAAAACCAAAAGTTTCTGGCTTCAGCTTTTCCCCCCCACTAATGTGGATCTCAGAGATTTAAAATTACATGGCATCTATGCTGAAAACAGTCTTGAAGGAGCAGGTTTGCTTTGCTTAACTGTTGGTTATTATTTTCTGAGCAACTATATGTACTTCAAAGACATAAGTCACCAAACAAAATCACCCTTCTCTCTTTCCTTTACGGATAATAGCAGGTATACCTGCATAGGTATAACTACAGATCTGATCCTGCAAACACCTGATGCTGGACTTCATCTTTCTACCACATAATCCCAAAGCAATGAACACAAATGGGATTTAACTTTAAGTCACATCAGCTTCCTGGTGAAGCACATAGTTCAAGTCTTAAAAAGCTTTTAAAAGTGTCTCTGCATTGCTTTGGATTTGTGCATTTGCCTGAGGAAAAAAGCAAATTTACAAGATTTTTTTTCTCCTCTCCCTTTAAGGATATAGCTTTCTGCAACCAGAATCCATGGAAGCTGTGGCCAGAAGACAGGAACTGGTTCAAAAGCAAAATATTGCCAGGTAATCAATCGTAAACTTTGCTTTGAGGCACATGCCAGGATTAGGGCAGCAAAGGCAGCTGGAAATTACTGAGTCACAGACTTTTTGTGGGTTTTTGTTTACAGTGATTGAGATACTTTTTCAAGTCACCCAGAGAAGTAGAAGACCCTTGGTTAGCTTTTTAGGTCTGAAGCTACTAAACTTTCTGCTTGCCCCTATTCTGCTTTTAGCTTTAAAATGATATAAGAAAAAGAAACAAGCAAGCTATAAACTTCAGCCCTTGAACTCTGGATCCAAACACCCTGAAGTTACAAAAAGTCAGAAACAAATTCAAACTTTACAGCTGTGTGCTATCACACACAACATTTTAAGCCTCTACAGCTGGGCCCTTGGGATGGTTAGCTACATCTCCACCCTACCAGTATGGACAGCTTTCCTAGTTTAACCAAACAGTCTGAATGTCAGGCTGAATATAGAGAGTCCAGTTATTTGTACCAGTTTCAGTGTAATTTGTAGCTGGTTAAGTAACCACCAGTGGCCTCCCTCACAGCCACACCATTTCCACAGAGGAACTCTTCAACCACTCCTGCACTGGGCTTCAGCACACAGTACTGAGCAGCTGCACCCCTCGCACAGTAAGAATAAGAACAAAGAATAGATAAATTCTGAGTAGGCATCTCAAGAGAATTATGACACAAGTGTTTTGAGCTCTTCAGTCAGCAAAGCTTGATTACAGAACTCCTCCAAGCACGAGATTTGCATCAGCAACGCATTTCATATAGCTCTTGCCAATAGCAAAAACACTGAGAAGAACAACT
The DNA here is from genome assembly GCA_013398915.1 of Dromas ardeola. Classification (NCBI taxonomy): domain Eukaryota; kingdom Metazoa; phylum Chordata; class Aves; order Charadriiformes; family Dromadidae; genus Dromas; species Dromas ardeola. The sequence goes on along the minus strand of VYZM01000251.1, from coordinate 446,227 downwards.
AAAATAGGAAGCAGGAAGCATGGCCACCACGTATACCCTAAGACACATCAGAGCTTGTCCTACCTGTTCAGGCTCTTCCCTCAGCCCACCAAACCCAGGATAACCCCAACAGAAAAGAACTCAGCCTAAATCCATAAGATAACATTTTACCCCAGTCTTTTGCCATCCTGGCAATTTCCACTAGCTTCACACTGCTTTCTGAAGCTCATGATACCTCTGGAGCCATACTTATTCCTTTCATCCTTCATAGAAATCAGATGTTGGCAAACAATCTCCTGCACTTGCTGTAGCTGTGCTGCTGAGAATCCTTGTTCTCCAAGGGACTCTGCCTCATACCAAAGCTCAGTTATCTCCCGTCTGCCGGTCCTCAGAGAAGCAGACTATCTTATCTGGAGGAGTAGTCAGGAATGTAATGCTCTTTGCTGTTTATCCCCACCTCAAGAGCTGTGTGCAAGTAACGACAACTGGGCAAAACGTACAAGGACGTGGTACATAGACAAAACACTTCCACTGGATCTCTGAAAGCAGAAAATTAGTAATTCAGAGGTTGTAGCAAAGATGAAAAGAGAGCAGAGAAAAAGCCCTGAACGTTATGGAGTGATTAACTCATTCCTCCTCGCAATAATCGTTTTTCCTGACAATTCATACATTAATGAGAAGTCTCCTAAAAGTCAGACTCTCTCTGACCTGTTATCCTCATTGCAGTGTTCAGATAGTGAGATCGGTTGAACACTTAGCACCAGGATCTCACCCTTTGCATGCTCTCGGAGCCATGCTCAGGTGCCAGACACTATGGAGAGTTACTCAAGAGACTTACTCTCATTAGCTTACTCTGAATGTATGCGTAGGTTCCACAGATAATATAACTCCAGTTCTTTATAATTTACAATATGACTGCCACTTTCCAGTTTTCAGTGTAATTTTCTGATTGGTAATGTGAATAATTTATTTGCTTTAGTCTTTGACCCTTATGACTCTGGAGACAATTTTCCAAATCCCAGCTGAGCATAATCACTGTAATAAAGCCTGATGGTCAATATACAAATAATATATACAAATAACACTTTTTTATCTGAATTATTATCCAGAGGCATCGCATGGAAAATATATTTTCTCTTCTTTTTAGTTTACTATATGTATCTAGCAGCACATTAAATATGGCCAGGTTTGCCATTCCATCTGCAGTTTATGACCTCTCACACATAGCAATACAGGGGAGAGAGAAAAAAAGCCGTACTCTTGCCTATTCAGTTATCTGAGATTTAAGCTGCTACTGAAAAAAAAGAGGTGATGAAGGAACTGAGCTGCCCTAACTGCTTGTGCTCTGTGTGTCTCTTAGAATGGAAATGGAGATGAGTGCTATTTTTCAGCAAAAAGAAATGGAGAAAGCTCATCGGAAAGGGCTACTGGGCCTGGAAGCACCTTTCCTTTACCATGGGATGCCAGCTAGTCCCATTGCTTTCCGTGGCAGGCACAGGCTACCTGAAGGCCATCTCCCCAGCGACTTATACGTTCACCGAACCACCCTCGATGAAATTCATGGCAACGCTATGCTTATGGCAACCAGCCCATACCCTCCAGTCGGCACTTTGCAAAGGGAGAGGGGACGTCGACCAGGGAGAAGAGCTGGAAATCACAAAGCTGCAGACTGCAGCGCCAATGGCACAAAGAACCAAGCTGATGACAAAACTACTGACCCTGCTTCAGCTGCAGCAGACGATGAGAAAGAAGACAAGAAAGAAGCAGAGGTGGAGACACCAAACAAACATGAACAAAGCAAAAACCAGATTGAGCCACCTGCAGTTGCCAAAAACTGTAAAGAATTTGAACAAGGCTTGAGAAAAAACTGTGCTACTCATGAAATTTCTGCTGAAAACAACAGCTGCAGCAACACAAATGAGAAGGAATCTAATAGCTCATGTGCTGCTTTTGACGACAAGTACATGTACCCTTCTGCAATCCCATTCTCAGCATTACCATATGGATTTCCAGTACCCAGCAACCCATTGCTACCTTCAGGTTTGTGAGGTCTCCAGATTACAGTTAGTGGCATGTTGATAATATTTATTTTTATTAATTTGCTCTCTTATTTCTTCCCTCTGTTTTAAGCAAATTTTTGGTGTGATAGAGTCATGGCAATTAAATATAGAATTAATATGCTGAAAATAGTAAAAACTTGGTAAATCCAAGTCAGCAAAGGTAAAGAGTGGTTTCCCTACCTGCAAACTGCTGCTTGCTGGCATAATGGAGGTTTCAGCATCTTAGGTAGGAGTGCTTTACTTTGTGGGACAATGCAATTGCATGGCAAGAAGTCACAAAGCAGTTTCCTAACTGTTTCAACCCTCTGTGCCATGCACTATACCACTGCAGGATGTCATCCTGTGTTTATATCAGTCCCTGGGGACAACACACCTGTCACTCATAAACTGCCAAATTAGCAGGACTTTGAGGTTCTCCACAATTCTGTTACGTGTTACATTCTTTCGTCTCCTTCTGGTGGTCAAGGGGAAATGTAGCAGCATAAAATATACTGATCATAACCCCTGTGTGTGTCAAACAGGACAAGGAATCCCCTTAGAAGCTGCGCTTGTTTAGGAATAAACTTATCCCTGAGACTTGACCTCTCCAGGAACAGAGCGTAAGACACAGGCCTCTCCAGCCACTGTGCAAGAATCATTGTTTCTAAAGCTTTGCAGCTCTTGTTAAAGGCACCGCTGCCAGTGGATGAGCCCTGCAAAACTTCCCATTACCCAAAATGAGAACAGGCTGGGGTGTTTGGCCAGGATCATCTATCAAAAACATCACTGAAAAATATATAATGCACATTAGGTATTCAGTTCCTGTCTGCAAAAGGAATTTCAATTAAAATAAACAAAATTGCTGAATGAAATTGTGAGCTAGCCTCTCTCTTCTGCCCGTAACTTTATTATATGTCCTTCTACGTCACAGTAGGCATTATGGGCTAGCAAAGGCCTATTGAAATATTAGTCAAGTCAAAATAACAGCAAAGTGCAAAGAATCAAAAGCATTGGATAACGTACTCATTAGAGAAGACACCACAGTGTGATTTGTATGTGTAGTGACTGTTACATACAGTGCCAGCAGTAAACAAAAGAAACCACCAAGAGAAAACCCTCCAGAATCTGCTACTACTGATTATCTCGTGATTTTGGTGTTAAGGACTCCTGTATCTATCTGTGACTACACACTGCTGTTAGTATATTAGGTTCTGGAGAATTGTAAAAATTCTCATGTTAACAGTCATTTCCTATTAATTTGTCAGCAAAGTCCTACAAACATAACATTTGTGTTTCCTCCTCAAAGGAGCACATGGCCTGATTCTGAATGGAGAAGACATTTCTTCCATCGAAGACATTCGCAAGTGGACTGTTGATGATGTATACAACTTCATCGTTAGCCTCCCAGGCTGTTCAGATTATGCCCAGGTGATTATAGACATTCAAAACATTTTCAGGTCTTTAGGAACATCTAGATTTAAAGGTCATCAAACAAATGTAAATGCTAGAGGTAACTGGTTGTTGAAAAGTTACAAAGGTAATAGTAGTTTTTACTGTGCTTCAACACACAAAGCCACTTGCTTCTTAAAGGGAAAGCCAGTCCATGCTCTGAGAGGTTACATGCACTTCTGCTGCAATCTAGAGTCGTTGGTCACAACACGTACCAGGAGAACCAGCAGCAAAACAATAGTATAAGAAAAGTATCTTAATTTTTTCAGTCCACGTGCCCCGCACAGTTTTTATGCAGATTAAAGCAATTTTGCATTCTTGGATATTGGTATAACCCACTAACTGTCCCTGAGCTCTTATAGGCATCATTCAATTTGAAAAATGAAATACCATTAGAAATGCAAGCAAAGAGGTTGAAGTCTTATATTCCTGGTAAAGCCTTATAAAGATCAGTACTGTTCTTTCATTGGTAGCAAGCTGCTCACTTCCTAAAAAACCCAAAAGAACTAACTAACATTGAAACATTACAAAATTCCCACTTGCCAAGGACAAGTAGATAAGGTACAGGCAAATGTGCTGATACCCACATATCCAAACAAGAGACCTCACGCTGCAGTTAAGAGATAAATATTAAGATAAAACACTAAAATTATTATTTCCTCCTTTTATTGTCTACGCCTCAGGATTAAGCATAAAAAATAACCAGTGAAGTTTGTTTTAGCACACCATGATGTGTTTTATCATTTCATAAGATATTTAAAGACCACGCTATTGACGGAGAAACACTCCCACTGCTAACAGAGGAACATCTCCTGGATACAATGGGATTAAAACTCGGACCAGCATTAAAAATCCGCTCCCAGGTACGAACATTAAATGTATGCCAAAATGGCAAATCCCAGAGACATGAAAGAGTCAGAAGCGAAAGGGATGAAATTTTTCAAAACTAAAACACATTTTTTCTCACTGATAAAGTAAATACTGTAATATTAGGAGAAAAGAAATTACTCCAGCATAGTTTGCTTTTGCTCCTCTGCATGTTACAACGGCATGCAGGAAGATACTAAGGGGAGGTGAGGACTGTCAGTCTGAGAGACACTTGGAGTCAGGATACAACAGCACTGGAGACTAGGCTGAGGCTGGAAATGGAAAAGACACGTTCGACAAATTAACTCAGTTTCACTTCTCTTTTCCCTTCCCAGCTGCTAAGAACTGCTCGGATACATACTTGCTTTTGCTCCAACTTGGCTTTTAAAACATACCAAGTAGAGGTTTCTACAGCCTTTCTGTGAATATAATCTTACATGTTTCATGGACAGGCTGTCCATGTTTAAGGTTTTCTGCTCTTAATTTCATCCAGTAATATCAACTCTCTGTGTGTTTCTGTTGTTGACTGGTTCTTTTCCCTTTCTTTAACCCCTTGCTGTGTCCCATGGGTGCTACAGCACCTACAGAGCAAAAGAAGCCTGCTGTCAGGCTCAGAACACTAGATTGTTTCCCAAGCTGAGTATTACTAAGCTCCTTCCACAAGAACCTGGGCCTAGAAAAATAGGAGAGGGAAAATGGAAGAGATTTTTTTCACTTTTGGTAACCACCGACAACCCTTGTAGATGGCTGGGGTCTCCTGGATGTCCCTGGCATTGCTACATGACAGTGATGTTTAATGGCTTTAACATTATCTCAAGAAGCAATGGCTGCAATTGTGCTTTTTTGTCTTTAAAGGTGTCCCGACGTCTTGGCAATGTGTTCTACATGATGAATCTTCCTCTGTCCGTGCCCCTGCCACCTGCTCCAGGCAAACCCTCAGATCAGCCCTCCGATATAGCCTCCCCTCTTCACTGTAACAGCAGTGGCGATACGCTGGATAGTCCCTGCTCTCAGGACCCAGAAACTTCAAAAGCAGTGGAACAGGTCATTTCAGAAAGCAGGGAAAATCCATGTGACGCAGCTGGATCTCAGGCTGACTTCCAGATGATCACTTTTCAGAAAAGTTGAGCTGAGTCCAGGACATAAAATGTTTTTAAACCATACAGGAACCTCTAGTTACAAAATGTTTGAGAAGACAGCTACAGCCTGAAACCTCTGTATGACTGGGGCTGAATGAAATAAGCTGCAAATGCAGCATAAGGAATTAAGGTATCTGAAAAGCATTAAAAAAATGCAACTACATGTTAGTGCAATTACTTTCAAGTGCAATTCATTGAAAAGAATACCAGTACAGTTAACAGGTAAATTTAATTTTTCATTAAAGCCCAGTGTGATTACTGAAATATGTCAGAGACTCAGAGCGCGCTGTCTGTCTTACAGCGTGTTCCTGCTGAGAAACTACAAGGAAAAGTTACAGCTTCCACACATAGCTGACTTCTGCTTCTGTTGAACAAAATTGATACAGAATTCATTGGGAGAGTATGGAATTACCTGCAGGATATAAAGAAACATATCCTAGACTCAGTAATTTGAGTTAATTCCATTGCTATTCTAGAACTAAGCCTTTCTAAGTGCCTGGGAAGGGTATACAGGGTAAAGATGAGATACATGGATTAAACCCTGGACATGAAAATACCGCCTGTAACAGCAATTTTAATCATTCCGAGGCATTCTCATCAATGGGGTTTGAATTTGCTTTGCGTGATTGCACAGCTGAGCTGAGGTTAGGAGGAGGCATCAGCAGACTCTGCCACAAAGACCAGTCACTGGGACAGTAAGGTTCCCGCAGGCAGCAGGCTCAAAGCCACCTGGTTCCTGCCAAGCTCTGCCACAGCAGCCTTCCCCTCAGCTCACCTGGGCAAGCCATGGAAAGCCCTTCGCTCAGCATCATGCTCAGTGTTCTTCGTTTTGGAAGAGGCCACCAATTTTAGCCTGAAAGCTCCCTTCGCTCTGCAAAAATACGGTTTCCCCTCACTTCTGCCACTGATGATCCATTACCTCAGCAAACAAGAACCACAAAATAGAGTTTTTAGCTAGGGATAAATCCCCAGCATTTTATTATGATTTCTGGGTGAATTACCATTGTTCCCTCTTTAGGGGTTTGGTCACACACTGGTCTTCCGCTTAGACTTTGGAAGTCAGTATCCTACAGTGCCATCTTCCACGCTCCTCCTTGCAAGAATACTTCTTCACTCCAAAGGACACACAAATATTTTTGATAAAATTAATTTCTGTAAATTGAGGGTTGCTAGATTGTGGATCTGCTGTTTATTGCTACTTTATATTCTCTCCCCTTAGTTTAGTTTGTGTGGCTTCAAGTACTTAAAAACCGAGAGGTACACTGCTGTTTAGATTGTGAGTGTTTAAAAGATCTACAACAGCAATATTAATCTTGGACTGCAATTAGTTTATCTCAATTAATTTCAAAAAGTGTTAACCTCTGTTCTCTTCATTAACTTTTCTACGTTTTTTTCATGGCTTTAAAACTTAGTAAGGCAGCTTGGAGAGTTTTATGTTGAATTTGGTAATGTAAATGTTTACTTTTTCAGATTTTGGGTGAAACACAATTGTCAATGTAAAAAATCATATTCTGTTCGAAATGTTTTTACCTGTTATTTTAACATGTAACATCTCGGATTAATTACACCAGAAAAAATATTTTACAGTAGATTGTGATTTTTTTTAATGTAGATTGCTCATATAACATGAGGGAAAAAATATTTTTATATAGTAAAAGTGCTTGTTAAAATAAAAAAAAAATCAGGGACACCAATTCTGTTGAGCATCTGAAACAACTTTTAACTTATTTTTTTGTACAATTGACGATAATGTTGCCAGTGCTACTTATCTAATTAAAGACAGTTAATTAATTCGTTTTCAAATGGTATCCTACCTCCTCATTGTATGAAATATTTCACTTAACCCACGTGAGACCTTCTCCACCCTAGAAGAGGAGTATCTGATACTTTTCCAGGTCAACGAGGCCACGAGATGTCGCTGCAAAGCTGCGAGAGGTTATCTACTACCCCTCCAAAGTGAAATGCGGCACGCTTGAAGTACAGGTGGCTTGTTATGAGCAAGGACATGAAAAAACTGAACTTGTTTTTCTGAAGTAACAGCAGAGGAGCTTGACTTGAAATCCCATATGCCAGGGAAGAAAGATTGAAATCTGGTTCTGAAGAGTGTGACTATTTTTGTAAATGGCTCAGCCATGAACAACCCCAAAAGCAGAGAAAGCTGGGATGCAAACTTTGCAGTCTGGTACTACTTCTGCAATTAAAAAAAACCCATATGATCCTTAGCACATACTGGGTTCTTCTTCCCAAAATGACAAAAAGAATGACTTCATGGCTTCCTGTATGGGGGGTAGATGTGTCGGAGCAGCCAAAATGCACCGGACTGGATACAGTCGTAGAGCGGAATAGGAAGGAAAGGGATTTACCCAAACAGACATAATCAATTCTATTTCTAATGAAGGAAATACCACTGGTAATGAACGCTTCCTCTGCTACAAATATTTCAGAGAGAATTAAAAAAAAAAAGGTAAAAATTAAAAAAAGACATAGAATCAGTAGACAGATGTGTTGATGTGTTTTCAGGAATTATGTTTATATGTAAACATTGAGGCCTTACTGATTCTCCACAGCTACAAGCCCTTTTTTGACTTTTAATGCTTATTTCAGCTGCAAAGGGGTGTAACTAGCAAGCACAAATATGTAACAAAGCTGGCAGAACTGTGCTACTTAGCGACTTTCTGGTGCCTGTGCCACCACTGCATTTGTCTTTTCTGCTATGCCACTAAAGTCACAATGGGATGCAGATGATGTATTTTAATACATGTGGCATCATTAGAAATGTTTCACTTAACATCTATTGCCATATTAGTCTGTAATAGTGATGCAGTTAATGAAGAAGAGAATGTTTTTTATGAGATGGTTGTAGAAGTATCTAGTTTTGTCTGTATCTACATTGAATGTGTAGGCTCCTAAGGACAGGGACTTCCTTTTTTTTCTTTTTTTTTTTAATAGGGGCAAGGTTAAAGACAAGATAAATAAAAAAGTATAGCAAACATATAACAAAATAGTTCTGTACTATAAATAAGAGATTTAGGAAAGTCCTGAAAAGGAAGAAATGGCTTGTCCTTCCCACCACAACCTGTGTTTCTGACCTCATGATTGCTGCATACAATGATGATGTGGAATACATATTCATACGGACCTAAACAGATAATTCTCTGCTCCATTCCTCAGGTGAAAAATCTCTAAAAAAATGCTGTGAATGTACAACAGTTAGGCAGAATTCCCACCTGGTCCAAGTCAAGCAGTCATTCTAATCAAGCACATGAAAACAATAACAGGCAGATAGGTCCACAAGGGGATGGTATTTCAAACCGACTCATATCCATATATAGACTTTATGAAACTCAGTATTCAAAGACCTTACACAATTGTGAATCCTACACAAAATACTTTTTCAGAATGTTAATTTATCCTTTGAGTGTGAAACAGAAAATATAACTACCTCCAGTTTTTAAAATGACCTCTATTTTTTAAACTAAGTAGACACTTCTCATATTTTAGACTTTCCAAATACCCTAATATGTCAATTTGTTTTGTAGTGTTTTGAGTCACCTTCAACCTCAGACATTTTACAGAAAAGCACCCAAAACTACATACAGCTCTTGTTTTGGTACCTTGCTCTGATAACGGCATAATAAGTGTCCTATCTAAGCCCTTTATTGTTCACTGGAAAATATGAAGCCAGCTCTATGAGACTGGGTGTTCATCAGGTTTCTGCTGCCTGTGAAGCTTGGTTTTGATTAAGCCCTTCATTTTATAATAAATAGTTATAGCTATACTGCTATGGCAATTTCAGTAAAATACATGTTATGGTAAGGGAAAAATTCAACTCTCCTTTTTCGTTTCTTTGGGGGTTTTTATATGGGGGGGAGAGGGCTGCTTTCTGCCTTTGCATTTCCATATCTCTTTTCTTTCTTTGGGAAGGTCACAAGAATTATTCTGCCTTCTTGGCCTTTATGCAGTCCTTTTCTTTGACCCATTGCCAAGTTTAGCTAAGTCTGTATTCTTCCAGACAGACATTGGTTCTGCTACTATCCGCACGTTCTCGAATCAACAATTTCCCCGTTAATTGACAATGCAAAGTCTTTTACCAAGACTGTAGAAAAAAGGAACCTATTGTCCAATGTTGTAGAGAGGATGATACAGTATTTTTTCTCACAGTACAGCAAAGACGTGAATAGATTATTTGCTCTATCAAAATTTAAAAACACATATATGTGGCATCTGCATGTGTGAATTCCTAAAATAAAAATCAATCAAAACAGCAAACAGAAAAAGCACTGCTGACCAAGGGGAAAAAAGAAAGCATCAAGCCAATCTGGTTTTCATCTTTTGCTGATTACCTTTCAGTTACAGGGTTCAAACAGCTCTGCTAGAGAGGAGCGCTGTTCAGTCTGTGACTCATGGGCCTCCAGCATCTGTAAACAGTCTGCATGAAAGATGGTCTGTAAAGCAATCACCAGCTTCTGGTTGAATCTGTTAATTGGAGAAATGTAATCTCAAGAATCACATTTTTATAGAACAAATATTTTTAACTGAAATACTTGTAGGCATAACAACAAATCTATTATTTTATAAAATTAAAACAATTTGTTTTTCCTAATGCTATATCCTTAAATATTACCATTCTTTTCCTCCCCTCCTGCCACTGCCAAAAATAGAGATACAAGCAAACCTTTTTTTTTTTTTTTTCCCAAAACCTCAGCTGGTTCTCAAAAAAAAATGGATCGATGTATTTTCCATTTAACATATTTATGTGTCCAGGTACATCCTCACTGACTCCAGCACGGTCTGCTGGACCAGCAGAATTGACGGTGGTCTTTAGGAAGAGCTATATGCCACTCTGCATCAGGAGAGTTATGTCTTTATTAGGGTTCACCAGTTACTGCTGAAATAAAAATGTATTCTTGCAATGAGCAAACCCGGTATTTGAAACAGATTAAGTTAATTACAAAAGGACCAGAATAAGGGGAAATTAATTCTTAGTTCAACTATGGTTTTTTATAAGTTATATGTAGCAAATAATTCTGAGTTGTATAGAAATGAAAAGGAACTTGCAAGAGTGGAAGTATTTAAGAAGCTTCTTAGTGAAAGATAATTCTGGAGATTTGTCTAATGAATCTTTGTTGTTCTGCTAAATTAAAAGCTAAGTGGCTAACTAAATATTTATAAGCTTCTGAGATGGAAGTGACTCAGGGTATGTCTACACTGGAGTGTGCTTCTGAGTAATGACTCATGTATTTGTGGGTGGATTTTAGCTAAACCTGCCTTGAAAGTATGTGTTGCTGTACAGTACAAGGCCCATATTCCTTATACTTTGAACCCATATTCAGTGCTGAAACTGACTGGATGAAATGGGAGGTCACTCCAGAGCCTGCATGGCTCCTGGCATATTGCTGGGGAATTTGTCTGTCCTCCTTGGATCCCTCTTTGGAAGCGCTTTCCTTCCTTCCTGTCAACATAATAGTTGAGGTAATTGTGATTTGGTTTCTCCCCTCTCTTCTCCCAAAGCCAGAAGGATTAACCATGGGTCCAGTGGAAGCTTTTTACAAGTGAATGGTTTGCTCAGCAGAACACGCACTTGCTGAGACTTTTAGTGTCACTTCAATTTCTGTATTGCAGAAGGCAGTGTGACTCTAGAGATAATTAGTGACACGCTTGCCAGTAATCCAATTGCCAATGTGTAGCCTTGCACTTCTGGTGCATATTAACTATGGCATAGTGGTAAGACCACATCATCTTATGGATCCAGGATGACACTGAACCTAAAACAATGAGATTACCAATAGCAAATATGCTGATAAATTCCCAGGAATAAGTGAATATAAGGGTATAAGGAAATATGTACCAGAAAGAGTAGACCACCACCTAACTTGGTGTCATGCCTCAGAGGCTGAGAGGATACCTAAAGCAGAGTATAAGAACAAAACAAACATCTCAGAATACTCCCTTTATCTCGAGGGACCTACCACGCAGACAGCCAGGGGTGGTTTTTATATTTAATAGCTCATGATGCATTTTTGTTTCATTAATGTATCCAGCTGTTTTTTGAACCAAGTTTCTAGCATCCATACTGCCATATTAGATCACATAGCTGGGGTAAAGAGGAGGAGGAGGGAAAAGAAGCTAATGAAATGCTGTCAGTTTGGCTTCGGTTGAAAAAGGAAACCACTCCACTTGCATGCAATATCCTCCACAACAGTAATTTAAGTGGTCGTGATTCTGAAACCCTACTCTAATCAACATGGCAGTTGGCCCTTAAGGGGCTGTAACTTTACTGCATGGTTCTGAAATGCTTCTTTTTGCAGTCTGCCCTACAGCCTACATGGACACTAACCTTAAACGCAATCAGTTGAACCTTCACTTCCACTCCCTGGCTTTTTTGAGATTCAGCCACTTGCTTCTCTCCTGTTCTCCCGCCACACTGATGACTGCAAATAAGCTTGTCCCATGTAACATTCAATCTCGATAGGCTCTGTGCTCCATAGCAGTAGGAAGTTCACCATCCAGTGCCTCAGACTGGAGAACACATTCCGTGGACCACTTTCCATGCCTCGGTCCTTTCCACAGATCTGCTTGAAGTGATCAGTTTTCTCCCTGTGCTGCACGCCAATCTGCTGCTGCATGCCCAGCTGTTCTGGGAAGAGCTCCTGCAAATTATTGAAAAATTTGGGGGGGGGCAAGAAAATAGAGATTAACCAGAAATCCAAGGTGCTTTTCTGGCAGCAAACAGCTTGATGTACTGCAGATAATATACCATGCCAAAAAAACACAACACAAAATGAAGAGCTAAGCATTAAAGGTGGGTTTATTCCAAGAAACAGGAGGCATATGGGATAAGGTCTCAAAAAAGCCTGAAAGCAGAGGTATGAGGGATGATGATCTGGAACAAGACCCATCACAAGGCGATTGTGCTCTTCACAAGGAGGGCAGAGGGGAGCACGGTGCCAAACAGCCTCTCCCATGGAGCAGAGAGGAGTTTCCCGGCTGAAGTTCAGCTTGTGCCTATGCAGGGATAGCAGAGAGGCTCTGAGCTATGCTGTGCTAAAACCTTTACTGCAGGCATTGTGTATTATTAGCAAGCCATAAGTTACAGATGGCTAAAACTTCTTCCGTAAGAAAGCCTCCATTTCAGATGTGCTTTTATGTTCCTGTAAGTTAAGCACATGAAATAACTGTTAGAATGATTGCCAACCTAAAAAATGTATTTTTGAATAAATGCAGTTCGCCTACTTTTACCGAGGCTTTGTTTTATTGTAATCATAAAAACTTTAATGCCCTATACCTACAATTTCATTTTTTTAATTACAGTTTTATAGTTCATTCGCTCTGCAGTCAGTCAGCTTAATTTGTAACTTGTATAGATTTTCTGCCCAGCAACATCAAGAGGGAAACATTCAAAAGAAAAAGACACCGTACCAGAAAAAAAACACAAAAACTGGCATGGTGACTCAGGGGCAAATATGCTGCTGGAAACAATTTTAGGTTTTTAATTACCTAGTTTTCAATCTGAGAGGTTCCAAAATCATAGGAACAGGAATGGGCAACAAGATTCGAACGGACTGGACAAGACGATGCAGCGCTGCACATACTTTTCCATCCCAAAGTGCCAGGGTGGGGTTTGGAAACATGGAGCCAGGATAAACCATTATACACTTTGCTAACTCGAGTGACCTCATAGCGAAAGCATGCGGGACAACCGCTGACAAAAGGCCATTTCACTCCATATGGGTTGCTTTCTGAATCAAATTCCATAGGTATATGACAAGGCCTGAGCAATCAGAGCATGTTTAATTAGGTAACAACAAACAAAGGACTGTCACATCGGGCGTCTCTTAAGGCCTAGCATCCTATTTAGGAGTATCAGAACTAAAAATATACATTTTTACTGTCACAGAGCTGGGGCGCCTTTATTCCAGCAGGACAGGCTAGCTCTTCCGATACCAATGGCCTGATGGACCCTGTGGCTTTGTCCAGCCTGTGGACAAACGCGGCTGGATCGCTGCCCCCGTCCCTGGGTAGGCCACGACGTGCAGTCCCGGCTGCCTGTCAAAGAACCGGGCAGCGAGAGGCCTCAGTACCGATTTGGGAGTCGGACTTTAGACTCTGGGGACTGAGGACGGCGGGGTGAGGCCCAGGCACAGGAGCGTCTCCCCGCGGGGAGTTTCTCATTAACCAGGCTGCTGTGGCAGAGCCCGACGGGGGCCCAACCCGGCTGGCGGGAAGGCAGCGATGCCTCTGAACGGGGGCTGCCCACCAGACCTGGCGTTCCCTCAGAGGAACAGCCCGGTGAGAGGGCCGA
>VYZM01000251.1:402291-432093 GCA_013398915.1 Dromas ardeola | reverse complement strand
CCACGTCACCGGCGGAGCAGACGGGGACAACATGGTGGAGCGGCGGAGGCACAGGAAGCGGATCCAGGTAGCCGAGCCTTCCCCTCCCTGCCCGGCCCGTGCCCCCTCCCCAGGCGGCGGGTCCCTCTCCCCGTCCTCAGGGCGGCCCGGCTTCTCCGGGCGGCCCGGCCGTCCCTCAGAGGGGCTTCCCCCCTCCTCGGTTCTGCGGCCTCCCTCCCCGCCCCGACGCCGTGCCGTTGCGAGGAGGCGGCGGGCGGTGCTGTGCGGCGGGCGCTGAGGGAGGCGCCCTGGTCTCGGCCGCCGCCGGGGCAGCGGGAGTCCCGCAGGCGCCGGGAGCGCCGCACCGGCGCTCGGTAAAAGCCCAGCTTGGCGCAGATTTTTCTCAGAATTTTCTAGTAAATTCGTAAATACCGAGAAAAACTGGAGCCCGCTGCGCGGGGGAGGTAGGGGCGTTCCGGGGGTGCCGCTGGCTCCGCCATCCCTGGGCCCCCCGTCACCGGCGGGGGCTGAGGGGCGGCCCGGCCTCCCGGTAACCGAGGGCCCAGCGTCTGCGCCCTCAAAAGCACGTCGTCTTGGAGATTTCCAGCTGTTAACGTATTTTTAATCACCGTATTAGGCTCTCACCCGTTACCAGTGTCGAACAATAGCTTAGTGTGGTGTAACAACACTCAGAATACCCAGGCGAGCAGCCACTTTAGCCAGGAGCTGACACCCAGCGTGTCTCTTCCAGCCATTCGTAAGCAAAAGACATGGGACAGATGGTATAAGCATCTTAGAAACAAAGGTGCCCCAGCCAGGAAATGATGCGGTAAGGAAAGGAAATTTGTTTTTAGGAAACATAAGGAAACAACCACGTCTAAAAATAGACCTAATCAGCTTTGAGATCATGTTAAAATGTAGTGATAATTATATGGTGTCACTTAAAGGCAAAGTGAAGACCGCTTAGGTATTTTCACTTACTTGGAGGTCTGGACTTCTCAATATATCACTTTAACAGTGAGTTTTACAGAGTTTTTAGTGCATATTTTGGGCATAGTTACAACATCAGTTACTATAATGCCTGTTACTGTTATGTATTATTAACCCTAAGCCTAAATAGTGTTTGTTTGGGATTTGTTGTTCTGCTGTAAGCGGAGATAATATTCGCGAGAGAAATCATAGAGCCATTCAACAATGTACACTGCATATGTCATTTTTCTGCTCTCCTTTCTGTACCTTTCCCTTCCCCATAGAAAATGATATGTCTGTACTTTTCATGGTTCCTTTTTTCCCCTTTAATTCAGATTACTGGGGGGTAGGGGTGGGGAATGGAAAGAGTAATTAATCAGAATCTTGTTAAGCAAGCCTTATCAATCACAAGTATTCAGTGAATTATCATAAAACATTACAGAATTATTCTTATTTCATAATCGTTATAGACAGTCCCTTACCAAGGATGACAATAGCTCAGTAAAGCATCTGTGAAATCCGAAATAAATGTAATTTAATGTTGTGTGTAATACCCAAGGCTGTGGTCTTGCAGGCACTTAAGCACACACTTAATTTCCAGCCTGTTAGCAGTAAAAGTATTTCCCTGATTGTTAGTAATTAAATCGATGTCTGGGTGTTAACGCTTAAGGTTTAAGATTGTGGCCTAAATTTGTGATATAATTATGCAGATAAATGTGTATTGCCTCTTAGTAGTTTCCCAGTGTATGTCAACAACAATAGGAAGACAGAGGGCAAACAAAGAATACTGTTGAATGCCCAGAGGCTGTTCTTAATTGGTCAGTGAGTAAAACAATATGTATTTTTCTTGGTAGTTCGTTTTGGGTTGTTTTTTTTAAGCTTTTTGAACTTTATTGGCATAGTTACAGTCTGATTATCGTGTTTCAGGATAATGCTGCAAGTTTGTTCTTTTAAATTGAAGTGAGGGGTGTTTATTTGTAGATGTTTCAAGTGCTTTAGAAGTGTGTACTTATTTTAGGGTGGTGTCTCTTAATAAAGGGACTCTTTCTCATACTGTATGCAAGTCTGACATTAGAATACTCCGTTGTCATTAAGTAGAACTGTATTTCTTGACAAGAGGAAGGTTCTTAGGAGGAGACGGTATATTTAGCTATAGAAGAGGCTGCGTAATAATAGAGTTCATTTACGAATACTGTGTGTACAGAATAATAGGTTCTGAATAATGTTTATACAATGTTATGTCTGCCATCAAGATTGGAATCATGGTAGTTAGGTCAGCTAGCTACACATGAGATGAGACATGAAAAAAAGTCTTGATAAAATGGTTCAACATTCTGTCAGGCCTACTTTCTGTGTTGTCCATCGGAAGTGATAACAGGAAGGATGTGTTTTATAGAATGCATTTTCCTAAAAAGACACATTGCCCAACCTGTATTGCGTAGTTTAGACTCTTCCTCTGGCAACAAGCTGAAAGTTACGGAAGTTGCAGAAATCTTAATTTCAAAAGTTTGAATAAAGACATCTTAGAGGTAAAGTTTTCAAAGTGTCATTCCTGTAATTTGACTGTAATTAATGTGGAGATTACTTCAGACCTGCAGTAGTGAAAAGAGACCGGTCTGTAGGATGCAGATTGCTCGAGCCAGTGGGGCCCCACATGATTGAAGTTCCTGAGATCAAGAATGTTTGCTGTATCTAAAGGACTTATTAAAAGAAAAACAACATATGTTGTCTAATGGATAATTTAATACTTGTTCTTTAGACAGATACATCTCAAAAGATGGGAGATGTCTGAATGCCTGTTACTCCAGCAACCTGATCCAAGCTATTTCATTTCTTGGAAAAAAAATACAGTTCCATACGTATCCTGAAATACTCACTTAAGTACAAAATCTTCAGAGTTGGTTACTTTGACAAGCTTTCAGCTGGGTAACACGTGGCGCTTTGTTGGCAGGTCTGCAGTTTGACTGTTAAGTAGGCATTAAGTTTTAATTACATTGGCCAGATTCCATTGTGCACAGTTTTATTCTGCCCATGTGAAGTTTTGTTTATCTTTGTGTTGCGATTAATAGCACTTGCATAGCACCTTAGTGCTGTGTCCTCTATTCTAGAAATGTTAATGCATATAAATACTGCTCTTATGAACAGAGAAAACAGTTCTTAGGTAGTTCTTAGGCAAATGTCTCACTGCAGATTGATGGCTGAGGTGACATCAATGCTGTGCACATGCCATTAATGACACGTACTTTTCTTGTAGCTTTTTTTTTCTCCTGAGGCACTGTTCTCAAGTGTTGAGATTCTCCTGATGAAGGACATCTACTAATCAGTATTAGCTGTTGTACCCTGCTGTTCTGTTGTGTCTTGATTTGGGCTTTGCTGGAAGGAAAATGTGCAACAGCTGCACTGCAGCTTCCTGTGGTACAGTTTTTTGTGAATGAGCATGGAAAGGATCTTCAGAAATGGCAATGCAATGGTTTTCCAGTCACACGGATTTTAATCCAGCTTGCCTGTTTGTCGTTATTTTCTCATAAATTCTAGTAAAGCTGAGTGGGATGATAACAAAGAAGAATGGCTAAACAACTTCTTCGAAAGTGAGTGGAATCAGGTGATAGAGGAGGAAGAAACAAAGATTAATGGGAAAAAAATGCAGAAAAATAGGAATTAAAGGTAGCAGACCCACTTGTCAGTAAAAGAAGAATCGCTCTCTTTTGAAAATCTGAGTTACATTTTTGGAGGTGAGGAGGGAAAAAGTTGAAACAACTGGCCTAGAGTTAGAGGAGGACTGAAGCTGGCATGTTTTGGCTGCAAAAGTACTGTAAGTTTCTCCTTTGTCATGTGTTTTAGAACTCAGTATGTGTACAGCTTTTGCTCAAAAAAATTAGTGATGGCTGGAAAGAAAGAAGGAAGAAAACAAATACTTCATTTTTATAGGATGTGTATAGGACAAAAAGTATGTGTTAATCTCTTTTTGTAGAGAAAAGTTAATGTCTTGTGTCTAGCACACAGCCACGCTAATCCAGAAGAACTGGTTTCTCTGCATGGTTCTGCCACAGTTTCTTTTAAGAGACCTCAGGCAATCCATGTCCTGGTCATCAGTGCAAGAGTGAGACAATTTTATGTTTATTAGTCACTGAAGAAAATATAGATGGAGTCCTAAGAGCAAATCCTAAGACGCTAACATGTTTGTTTCTCCCTCTACCCATTTCCACCCAGTGATCTATCGAATCATGCTAATTTGTGTGCTTTTTTTCTCTGTCCCACTGCACCTTGATTTATTTTAGGTGAAGTACAAATGTTTCAGCAGGATGGATGAGGAGTACCCGCTCCCCTGCCACAGAACATCTTCTAGTCTAAGGTCCTGAGAGTCAACAGGGAAAGGAAAAAGATAATCTTGTGATTCAGCCCAAGCTTTGATGTGCTCAGACCATCTTCAGAGAAGATAACGCTAATGCAGTTGTGGTGTCCTTATAATGTGAGGAGAGGTGTGAGGAATGGAACATGGGTTGACACAGTGTCATTTTTGACATAGCCTCTCAGCTTGAAGAACAGGCTGCACATGACAAACGTGCTTAAATGACTTCTTTTCCTTATCTGAAAACTGTATAAACTATTAGGCTTCAGAAGTCTTCTGTGGGGGACGGGGTTCTGAAAATCTAAGTTCTCAGATGTAAGAGCAAAGAAATAAACTAGGTAGTCATTTTATTGAAATCAAAGAATTTTTATGACCCCTTTAAAACAGAGGAGCATAAATCCTTGTAATGCATTTGTCTGCACATGAAATAACTTGTCTTGTTAGTGATAGTCATCCTTTACTCTGTTCTGATTTTCCAGAAACCTTGTTTACATTACAGTGTTGTGGAAGGAAATCATCCTGTCTTGGGTCGTGCCAGTCTTCTCGCAATTGTGATGCAAAGAGGAAAAAAAAGAGTGAAATTTCAAACCACAAATATGCACTGGCCTTTTGACATCTACTGAAGGGTTCCAGGAGTAAGAGAACCTGAATAAGCCATACTTAGGTAGAGACGAGAGGGAGAAGGAAGCTCATGGACACACTAGTTTTAATAGCTCAGTTCAGATGTTTTTATTTTTAATGTATGCAGGCCTCTCTTTCTGCTGCAAACCCAGTTAGAGGTTTAATTAATGGGAGATACTTCAGTGTATTGAAGGAAGTTCAGAATGCACTGTGCTGTACTTCAATTTGGGAGATAATGGTAAAAAGTTAATTTGATGAGGGTTTTTCTTTCACTTCGGTGGGACTGGAAGATCACTGGGTTTGAAAATCTCAACGTCATTTTATAGGTTCATATAGGACAGAATTTCAATAGGAATGCTTGAGAATTATTCTTAAAATCTTAATCTTTCAGTGCATTTACTAATAAGTAGGCAGGCTGAGCACTGCTTTTCCTGTGTTCCTATAGGTGGAGTTCTGTCTAGATAAATAAGAGATTGTGTTGGATTTTATTTTTAATATCATTCTTCCAGAGTTTGTAAATTATCAAGGATCATAAATCTCTAAATTTTACATGCTGTCTAGTGACAACATACATTTTTTTATACATAAAATTAAAGTAGATGCAAGGGTCTAAAACAAAATCTAGAATAGAAGTATTTGGAAGCTTGACACTATCCTATTTTTTATTAATTGAAAACAGTTTAATCATAGAATTTTAATTAAGACGACATATCAGAAAGTTTTCATACGCTTTTTAAGGCTGTGTCATTTGTTTCAAAGCTTTATAATTTATTGAGAACTACCTTTTGATTCATTTGTGTAATCCTTTTCTAAGTATATAAGGAGGCTTAAAATGCCTGGTGTTTGGCTAGTTTTACAACCGAACGTAAAGATTGGTTAAACTGCATCTTTAAGAAGTTGTCCTTAAGATAATGAAATTTTCAATGCCTTTGTTGATTTTACCTTATAGTGAAATTTAATATTATTTTCTATCTATCATCTGTTTTAATATTTTAACAGAAGCCTGGCTCTGCAATTAAAGGGATGAAAATAAGATGAAAAATGGGGATTAAATCGCAGGGAAAACTCTCTCAGAACAAACTCGGGTAAACTGCGTCAGTCTCTCTCACAGGGAAGCTTTTTTTGTTTGGGATGTTATGAAACTATCCCACAGAAAAAGACAAAGCAATAGATAGTAAGGAGCAATCAAAAAAAAAATACATCTCCTGGTGCCAGCCACTGCCTGTATAGCATATCACATGACCTAGCAGAATCATAAATATTTTAGGAAAAAAAAAAATCCTAGCAGAGGAATTAACACTGATGCAAATATCTGTAGCTTCTCTGGCTGTTTTACAGTCTGTGCTGTGAAGCAGAACATTTGCCCTGTGAGTTGTTGTTCCAAGTTTAATTTGTTGGTAGGAAACATTAAATAGCATTATTTTCGAACTCCATTGCTGCGTGTAGTCATCGCTCTCCATCATACCTTAGCGCATGTGCCATATGATAATGATGGTACACCTTCACTCATTTTCTTTAAATGCATTGTAACTCATTTTGTTGCTATAAAACCAAATCTGGTTTGGTACTAAATTTGGTAGTATCATCAGTGACTTACAATTACTGGTACAACTGTACCATATAAGGGGACATCAAATCACAGTATATAAATTATGTGCATATATGCGCTGCCAGTTAGCGAATAGTTTTCCATGAGTTATCTGATGTTTTATACAGCTTTTTAAAATTGGTTAAAAAAAAAAAGGGGGGATTTAACATGGAGAAAGAGTTAATTTAGTCTGTATGAGGACTGTTAGGATCATCTGGCTTAATTTAGGCATATGTGTTTAAAAATGTCTGAGTGGTGAGTATGAGAGCCTATTTCTGCATACATATAAAGAATTTAGGCTTTAAAAAATGTCAGTAATCTCAGAACTAACAAACTAGGCAGTGCTTTTGGTAATTTGGATATCTTATGTCTGTATTGTTCTCTTTAAAATTGCCCTCAGATAGGAATAGCAACAATCCCATCTAGAAGGATAATTCATTAACCAGTTGATTTTGAAAGTTAGCCATGCAAACTGTTGAAAATTAACAACTCTCACCATCTAAAGTTTTTATTCTGGTGTAACAACATCTATTTGACCTTGCATAGCCACTTAACATGCGTCTTGTGATATTATGATTATACATCTTAAAAGCGGTAACGGAGGTTGTAAATGTTTATTGACCTTTAAAAACATTATGTCTTTAAATAGAATCTTTGAATTCTATGTATTCCTGTAAATCATCAATCTGTTTCGTGGCTTCTATAATCTATTTCTTTGGCCAGCGTGAGAAGAATAGGTGCAGAGAAGGCACTGCCAGTCTGAAAAGATGTCCTGGTGTTACCCGGTTATTGATCTGCGGGTAGCTGGGGGGATCTGGAGCATTAAGCATTACTGATTAAAAGAACTCTTACAGAAAGGAATTTTGAGGAAGTTTGCCTAAGTCGGTGTAATATGCCAAATGTTTGTTTCAGATCTGGTTTTGTGAAGCAGGAACACTAGAAGGGTCTTCCTTTCCTGCTTACAAATTTTAGGTCTTAATTTTAAAAAATTGAAAATGCCCATCTCCATCCTTTTGTCTTACAAATCTTTGAGTTCTGCTATCTCTCTGCAAGTTGGTAAATGTACAGAATTTATGAACGTGTGCAGACTAAGGGCTCCCTTTTCCTAAACGGGCTGTTTTGATGTTTGTGTACTCCATCCTGCTGAGCTTCACACTGATGTCCCTAGTCTCTTGATTGGAAGAATCTCCTCAATGGTACTCTGAAGTTTAAGTCATTTTGTAGTCGTGCAGCGGTACTGACATTTTCTAGACAAATCTTTCATCTTTGTAACATGTTTTTCTCCCCTTTCACGTGAAACTCAGGCTGTTTAGTATTCTCTCTGTACGCCTGCTTTGCTGTCATTTCATACATGCTCGTTCCTCACTCTGTTGTTTTTCTTTGCTCTCAGCTTCACAACTGTCTTCATCCAAGCTTGTGTGCCTTAAGCAGCTTTCCATGGGCCTGGTGCTTTCCTCTCAGTTCCTCCTTTAGCTTGCTCTTTTTCACAGAGCTGTTAAATAAGTTCATAGTCATTACCTTCGGATCATCTAACTTTAGAATTCCTGCTTTTTTGCTTTATGTAGACAGAAAGTTCTTGGGGAAAATGACCTATTTTCACATCTTTTACATTTTATTTCTTATTTATCTATTGCCATAAAATAGTGAAGACTTTGCAATATCTGATTTTTGAGCCCAAATGAGTTGTTTTCCCATGTGTTTAAAACTGTATTAATTTTGCACTTTTATTATTGCAGGAGGTCGGTGAGCCATTCAAAGAGGAGAAGGCTGTTGCTAAATACTTGCGTTTCAACTGTCCGACAAAATCCACCAACATGATGGGCCACCGAGTTGATTATTTTATTGGTAGGGTTACTTTTAACCAGAGAAATGAAACCACCTTCTAACGTTGTACGGGGGGTGGGGTGGGCTGTTCTCTGTCTATTATTTTTTTTTATCTTTATCTAATAAGTACTGATCTTACAGTTTGGTTTTGAAAACTTATGTAGGCATTAGATAGCCATAAAATTAATCTTCTCAGCCTAAAGTAAAGACAACAAACTTTTTGCTCTGTGATTTAAAGGTTTGTAGTTATCAAGAGTGCTGTGTTTCAGAATGGTGGCTAGTCTTACTTCAAAGATTGAGAGGATGTGGAACATCACCAGAACTGACTGGCTGGTTGGTGTGGTTCAAGGAATGTAGACTAAATGTTAAAAGAAACGTCATTAGTTTTAATGCATTTTTAATTCCATTTTTCTCTCTAGCCTCAAAAGCTGTGGATTGCCTCCTGGATTCTAAATGGGCAAAGGCAAAGAAAGGAGAAGAGGCTTTATTTACA
The DNA here is from genome assembly GCA_013398915.1 of Dromas ardeola. Lineage (NCBI taxonomy): Eukaryota > Metazoa > Chordata > Aves > Charadriiformes > Dromadidae > Dromas > Dromas ardeola. Next base: position 423,270 of record VYZM01000251.1, on the reverse strand, counting down.
ACCCGAGAGTCTGTAGTCGATTACTGCAACAGGTACGACCTGGCCTAATTCATCAATTTTATTAATGAGTATAGTTGTCAAGATGTCTTAGTTATATAGGAACCAATTTCTCTTATGCTTCATGCATTCTAAAACATTTGTGATTGTATGTGAAAATAAAGATTGCATTTTTATTACTGTGTTTGCGGGTGTCACACCAGAAATGGGAACAATGTAGTTTCATCATCTTTATTCTCAAAACTCTCTCGTGCTTTCATTATGCTGCTTGGGCCAGCAAGATGAACAAAACGATTTTCCTAAATTTTATAGTTAAAGTTTTAAGTTAGTAGGATCAGAGCTCTCAAATCTCTCCTTCCCATTGCCGGAAGCTGGACGTGGAGGTTTAATTTATGCCTCTCAAATGGCCTGTCTCTGCTGCTTGGTGTACTCCAAGTGCTTTGTTTAGATGAATGGCGTATTCTGACTATACCTCATCTGGGGCAGACCCATGGGGCTAAGTGGACTGCCTACACTTGGAGACCTCTGCAAAAGCTACTTAGAAGTGAAAAAATATAGCTAATATTTAGTCTTTTTTTCTGGCCTCTTTTAGATAACCATCCAGCAAGGTGAGATTCTTCCCCCAGTTCGAGGGCTGAGGCAGGGCTGATTCTGTGTTTGAACTTTAATCCTTTTGCTGATTTCTTCAAGAAATTTTAGAAAAAAAGCATTATTTTAATGCAAGCAGAAGAGTAAGTTTTCCCTTCCGGAGTCTTTGGACTGAGGCAGGAGTCTGTGTGTTTGTTCTTCAGTTGCTAAAGCATCAGATGAGGCGACGGTTGGTGAAGTCCTTCAGCTCTGGCAATGTAAAGAATGCCTGTTTGGTGTGCAAAGAGAATCAGTTCAACTCTCTGTTCTCTGGCACTCATTTTTATCACCAGCGTCATTTTGTGCCCTGATGATCCATTTGGCACCATACCATGTCTGCAGTTTGGTTTCTCTTGCTCGCCTCTGTATTGCTAATAATGCTAAGGCCACCTTTGATCACTGAAGCTGTTTTCAGTGTTTTAAACATTAGCCCTGTCTGCTTCCTTTGCCTTTTGGAAGGGATGGAGGAACATCTTAATGCAAAACCAGTCCCTTCAGTATAAGAGGCTGCTTAGGCTCTTACTCGTATTAAAAACAAGTACCTTAACTCTCTTGGTGTGGCTATTGCTTGTTTTACCTGCCCTATCAGACGAAAAACAAATATCGGATCCTGCTGCTTCATCCCGTGACAATTGCATCCGTCAGTTGCATATTTAAAACACGGAACTAACTGAATGCATAACGCTGCTCCAGTACACGAGGTCTCCCGGTACACTTACATATTGATCTAAGTTCAGTAAGTCTTTTTTTGAGGGGATTTGTCACAAATAAGCTACATCAATTAACGCTTTGTTCAGCAGATCTCTTGAGGGTTAACAAGTCGGGAATCAGCACTTGCTTGGTTATATCAGGGTCTGTCCCGCTTCAGGAGCTGGCTGTTGGCCGCACTGATGCCATGGCTGCAGGCTCTGAGCAGCGGGTCTTGCACAATCCCGTCTTTTTATATTCCATCAGAGGCAGAGGCAGCTCCTTGATAATCCATAGGTCCATTTGCTTATTTCCGCTATGAAATACATTGACATGAACTTGAAAATAAATACTGGATGGAGTTGCATTAATGGGAAAGGTAATTAAATTGACCTGGTGGCTTCCTCCGTCCTACATCTTGTGTATTCGTTTATATCTATGCAAAATGCTGCCACAGAAAAGTATGGGGTTTACCCAGTTTTGAAGAAACGAACAAAAAAAGCAAAGCAAGAGGTGAGACACTGGATAGTTAGGTCTGGTGAATTTAGTTGTAAACAGAGCAGATAATGGTGACGTCTGTTTTTCAGTCATACTGTTGATGATTATATTAGATAGATAATCTAGAATGGTATCCAATAGCATAATTGAGTGTAAACATTGTTATTGCAGCCACACTTAAATGTATCATTTAACTTTTTTCATTTTAAGACTCCTGAAGAAACAGTTTTTTCATCGAGCGTTAAAAGTGATGAAAATGAAACCTGACAAGGATACAAAGAAAGAAAAGGAAAAAGGAAAGGCCGAGAGTGGGAAGGAAGAGGAGAAAAAGAGCAAGAAGGAAAGTGGCAAAGATGAAAAAACTAAGAAGGAGAAAGAAAAGGAAAAGAAAAAGGATGGTGAAAAAGAGGAGAGTAAGAAGGTAAGTGCTGTCTGTAAGAGAAGAGACAAACCTGTAACAGAGACTACATTACCTGATTGTTAAGATGACATGGCTTAAAAATATGGTTGGTTTTTCTAAAATGTGACATACCTTTTGTGCCTGTTTTCTTGTCTAAAACATGCTGCGCTTTTTCGTTTTGTTTTTTTTTTTTTTAAAACTTTGGAGTTGTTCTGATTTTGATGTAGATCAAAAAAGAGGCTTCAGTTGGGCCTTTGTGTTCCTCGTCATCTTCTAATGTGGACTGAGTTAATCCAAAACTACTTTGCTTCATCTGCGGCGGGCAGCGACGCACTGTACAAGTGAACGTTAGCATAGAGTGACACGTGTGCACGTGACCTGATATCTCAAAGCAGCGCAGCTGCACATGCGAAACAAAAACAATTTTGCAATGTTTGGTAATAAGAATGTTTGGAATGTAATATTTAATACTTGGTGCTTGTAAATAGCTCTGTAATAGGGGCCGGTTTTCTGTATGACAGCTCCGTTACTCATCTGCATAATGCCTAGTTTTCACAGACTTTTGATTTATTTACTTTCTTTAAAGTTCAGGCTATTATTACTGTACAAATTTTCACGTGCATTTTCACGTTTTCATTCCTGATTTATTTTATTAGCAGAACAGAATTCCTAAACTACAATGTTAGGAATCTGCGGGAGAAACTTGATAAAGGGGTGTGTGTTTTCTTCCATATACAGTGGTACAAATCCAGCGAGAGTTAGTAGGACAGTGCTCAAAAGTTATTCCCATTCAGACACTCCTAAGTAAAATTAATAACACATTTAGTGAGAGGTGTAGTCTGCGTGTACAAAGATCGAGATCTCAGAAGAAAGCTACGTGAATAAAATAAAATAAAAGAATTATAAACAAAACAATCTTGCTGGCAGCCTGAACATAGAAGCCGGTATAAGATTACCAAATTCTGGAAGTACTTTAAAATGCTGATTATGAAAGTTATGAACTGCTCTGATTCCCTGACATCTGGAGTGTTACATTATTAAATGTAATGTTAATTTTTAAACTAATCATTAATTATTGAACTGATATTTTAGCGGATTATATACGCCAGTGGGTGGTAACTTGAACAACGTCACAGGACAAAAATTAGAAAGTTAATTTCAAGCAAAGAAATAAGCAAAGAGAAGGAAACAGGGAAGAGGAAGCACAAGATACAAAAAGAGATTGAGGAGGACAGAGAACAAACGGGCAGGAACTGGTTCTGAAAGGATGCCCGTGCGGTAAATATGCACCAAGGTACCAAATTATTGTAATAAAGGTAGTGATGATGAAGTGTTGTACCCTGTTCTTGATCTCTGTGCAGACTTTCTGTCAATATCAGCGGAGCTTTGCTGTCCATTTGAAGACATAGTGTAATCCTGAAGTCATAGTCTAGTCCTTAGACACTTAGTAAAAATAAAATTTCTCTTTCCTTAAAATGTTCCTTTATTTTTGAGGCAGCCAGTTGGTAATAAATGAGAACAGGAGGCAATAAAGCATCTTTACGTAAAAACTATAAACATGATCTTAACTTTGTGAAAAGTTATCCAACTCAATATATTAAAATACTAGAAAATAAAACCCTCTCTCTTTTTTTTAAAATTTTTAAAAAATACATATATTTTATGTTTGTCCTCAGGATGAGACCCCAGGAACACCCAAGAAAAAGGAAACGAAGAGGAAATTTAAACTTGAGCCACATGAAGACCAAGTTTTCTTGGATGGAAATGAGGTAAGATTGACGGGTACTTTCTAACGTCAGTGTCAATGTGCTATTGTCAGATAATAGGTTCATTTACTGGATTTCTGCAAACTCTTTCTTGACACGTTGAAAGAAAAAATAATGGCAATGTGATGGTTGATCTTGAAACATCAGATTTTTAGATACTTGCAAGGAGATTGGAGGGAGATAAATGGAGGATAGCAACTTAAAAAATGTAAAAGAAAATTTAATTGACAGTTGTTTAGGTGGTAGTGGCCACGAGGTGAAATATTTGTCCTTGGGGTGTGACGGGGTGTTGGACTGGACTGGGTGACACCCCCAATAGCCTGGGCTGGCCTCGCAGCTGGCCCCGCTGTGAGCAGGAGGGTGGACTAGAGACCGCCAGAGGTCCCTTCCAGCCCAGATTATCCTGTGGCCATTGTCCTGCTGAAATGTTTCTAAACAGACACAAGCCTTTTAGCGCATGATGTTCAATCACAGGAGGGGAAATCGAAAATACCTGCCACCCAGAGGCTGCCTGACTTTGTGATCTGAGCAGATAGGTGACACTAAGGCATGCCTGAATTCTCATCCTGGCTTTGCCACTGGAATTGTGGTCTTAAATACTTCTTTGTATGTTGCTTTTCTGGAAGACAAAGAATTTAATTCTTTAACAACTCTGTAATGTACAGCACATACTTGTGCTTTTAAGATTTGGGCTAAGTGGTAAGTCTTTACTTCAGCAAAATTACACTGTGTCCTGCGTTGATGCTATGTGTCACTGAACTGGAATCTCCGCCAAGATGCTCACATACCTCTGCTTACAAAACACACCTGGCAGTGAACAATGTAAACAAATCACTTGTTCAGAAAATGTACTTCCTTTATGTATCTTTATTTTATTCAGTTAGTTCTTTTCCAACCTGCCTTGCTCTGTTTTCATCCCACCGGGTGCAGAGTCACACCTACCTCTGATCCTCCCTAGTGTCTTTTCCATTTAGTAACCAAGCTGGCACGCGGCATTCAACATGAGGCTGCAGTACTGTCTGCGGTTCAACAGTATTTACTTCTTGACTTAACATCCTTTGTTTACTCCTTTGTGTATTAATGAGCTGACATTTTTTAAGAACTGCAACTCCCAAGAGCTTTATTTAAGTAGTAGCTAATTTAGAGCCAATCCTTGTATATTTACATTAGAGCTGGTTTTCTCTTTTCTTCATTATTTTGCTCTTACAAATACTGAATATTACACATTGTCTTATTGCCCAGTCCCCAGCCACGATCTCCAGTTTGTTTGGGCTCATGGAACGGTTGACTGGCAGCAGAGCTACACCTGCGTATAGTCAACGTTCACACCCTGTGAGAAGTAGAATATTAAATAGTTACTGCATCACACTGAAAAACTGTTTTACTGCTGCTTTGGTGTCCTCCTGGTAGTTCCTATTAACACATCTGCCACGAGGGTTGCTGGTTCCTAGTAATTGGCAGCTTCTTTTCACAGTTACTAGCTAAGATACAAACTGTTTAGTTTGGTAAGAAAAAAAAATAATCCTATTTTTCTAGTTCAGGAAATCCTGCACTTTACCAAGAAGTTTTGTTTTAACACGGCTGAGCAAATCTGATCCAAAGGGATCCACAGTTCTCGCACAAACGTTTGGTACTGGGTGTTGCAACAGTGGACATTTAGGTGACCGCGCTGTGGAACAGAGGGTACAATTACACTTATCTGAGTCCGTCAAATGGGACTTACGCTGAACTGGGCGTTTCAGCTGGTTGCGTTGTTCCATATGTTCAGTCTGTTTTTTTTCTCTTAAGGGAATGAAGACATTTTTTCTTTACAAAAGTTTTTTTGGCTTCATGCTGAACAACATAAATGAATAAAGAAAGATAAAATCAAACCTTGATTTAGTGATGTTTCTGAATCTCTCATTTCCCCATCAGTTTTTCTGTCTGATTGTTTTCCCCAGGATTTTACATGACCTGTAAGTTTCTCTGCGTGCAACTTCTTTTATGAAGTAATCCTCTGAGAGATTCAGTCTCAGATTCCCAGTGGTTTTCTCACACAGTATGGGAACTCCCTCCCATCCTTCTCCCCGTCCCAGTTGGAAGCCTCCAGCGCCGCCAGTGCCCTGCCCAGCGCTGCATCGTGTCCTGCCCCAGCAGCACAGTGTCCTTCGGCCTCCTGCCACGAGGCTCAGACTATCATCAGCGAAGGCCGCGGTGTGGGCAGGCAGGCGTGCAGCCCCTGGGCTGGTTGGCTCCTTTCGCACCTCTTCCACTGGCAGAAACCTGTTCCAAGCGTAGCCCTGCCTGCGACACACGGCCCTGCCCTGGTACGGTGCAGGGCCCGACAGCACGGCAACAAGCGTTTGGGTGAGGGAATAAGTGAAATCGTTTGTCACCGAGCTTATTTTCCAAGTGTAAACCAGATTATTTCTGTTGTAGGTGTATGTGTGGATCTATGACCCCGTTCACTTTAAAACTTTTGCCATGGGACTTGTACTTGGTAAGTAAGAGTAGATATTAGTGAGCACATGGGAAATGTAGGCGTAGTATCAACAGGCCTGTCTCTCCTTTGAGAGGTTTGTCTTTTTTCTGTACAAAGTTTTGCTCTTCAGTTTCAGCATGATTTGACACCAGTCATATTATATGAGTTTTGATCTCAGGGTGGAGGGGCTACAGGTGTTTAAAACAAACGAAACCAAACCTGAAACATGCTGTAGCCAATGGCTGAACTTGCACAAGCTTTGCAAGCTGTTAATTTCTCTTGCTTTAAACTAACAAGCTGGCCAATAGGCAAATGTGGTTTACATAAAAATGTGAAAGATGTTACAGGAATTATTTTAAACTATAATGGTACCTTTCTGACCCTAGAATTTGTATTTGTGTAGGGTAAGCCCAGTTGGCTAATTTTATGTTTTTAATCTAAATTAGTATTGATGTTAACTGACATCAGTGAGCTAGCAGATTGTTGTATTGCCCTTGACCTGTACCTTCCAGTCCTTGCCCTGAGAGAACCACCTTTCCTGAGAATCCGGATCATCTCTTGGGGCCATAGTCAGGCCTTTGGCCAGTCCTTGGGGCCACCGTGATCACCCAGCTCCCTGTGCCTGTGTCCTGCTGCTCTGGCTATAGGCAGCTCCCTGCTCCCCTGCGTGTGTGCAGACGCCTCTCCTCAGAGGTGCTCTCTCTGCTCTGGTGACTAAGCGCAGTGATGCAGAGCTGCTGAATGTGGAATGAGTATGAGAACAGGAGCAGGGGGACCAGACAAGGTCGAAAATACTGTCAGTAACTCGCACTATGCTACGCCAGTACGTTGAATAAATGTAAGTCTAGAACCTTTATGCACGTAGCAGGAAAAACTCATCGTGCTTCTCATGCTTTTCTCCTTATCTTTCTATTCAGTGATTGCTGTTATAGCTGCAACTCTGTTCCCACTCTGGCCAGCAGAAATGCGTGTTGGTGTTTATTACCTCAGTGTAGGCGCGGGCTGTTTTGTCGCCAGTATTCTTCTTCTTGCCGTTGGTAAGTGTCGGTCATCGTCACTTTATCAGCAGGGGAGGTCTAAAAGAGTGGAGATGCAGCCTGCTTCTTAAAGGCCGTCCGAGACGTGTCACTGTCTCGCTGTTGTCAGCAACAGCCAGGGGCGATCCCGTGCATGGATTTCCTTCCTGGCCACGGGGTGTCAGAGTTGTGCCGCAGACAGAGAGAAAGCGCACGCTGGTGTCTGTCACCTGTTGGTGTTTCCTGGACAGCGGAGATTTTGTTTACGGCCTCTGTTGAAAAATAAAATAATAAAAAAGGCAAAACAAACCCAAGAACTGTGCATAAGAACAGAATCAGTAGTGAGAATGGTGCAATCAGGAATTTAAAGCTTTCTTGGGCTTGTATTTCTTTAGCAGAAGGGGATTAAGAGCTAAATCACAGATATAAGGTTAATGGGGTGGGGGAGCCGTGGTGAGAAGAAACTGTTCCACAGCGCTACTGCAGAACGAGAGATTTTCCACCAAGGTCAGCCCTGGCTTTGGGTGGGTGTTAGTAGTGGACATCTCTTACACCGTAGTTGTACAGCGTGGGTGTTTATAATAAAACCCCAAATTTCCCTTTTCCTTTTTTTATACAGCTCGCTGCATCCTCTTCCTTATCATCTGGCTCATCACTGGAGGAAGGCATCACTTCTGGTTCCTGCCAAATCTCACAGCAGACGTGGGATTCATTGACTCCTTCAGGCCCCTGTACACACACGAATACAAAGGACCAAAAGCAGACTTAAAGAAAGAGGAAAAATCAGAATCCAAAAAGCAGCAAAAATACGACAGCGAGGAGAAATCAGACAGTGAGAAGAAGGAAGAAGAGGATGGGAAAACAGAAGCAACGAGAAACTCGGGAACGGACGGCTCGGGAGGAGAGCGACACTCAGACACTGACAGTGACAGGCGCGAAGACGACAGGTCCCAGCACAGTAGTGGAAATGGAAACGACTTTGAAATGATCACAAAAGAGGAACTGGAACAGCAAACAGATGAAGAGGATTGTGAGGAGGAAGAGGAGGAAGATACCAAAAGTAGGCCTTCACATGAAAAATCGTAACTCACTGTGGGTTTGGGACTCAGTATGTGCAAATGGTTGGATTTTCTTTGTTGGCTGATCACCAAAACATAGACCATCCAGTAGCATCTTTGTTTGCTGAAATACACGTTACCAAACAGTTTTATATCTAGTTCCTTCTTTTTTTTTTTTTTTTTAAAACCATTAACTTGATTACTTGGTACTATGTTAATCATTAATACCCATTGACAGAAGTTTTATCAATCTGACAAGTTTTCTATTGATTGATAGGTTGCCCAGATCGTCCTCAAACATACTGAAAAAAACGTAATTTTCTGGTACTTGCATAACTGGTCAATTAGTTCAGCTTCTCCAACTTGCTTTTGTAAAACAGGTAAAAGTTGAATGACCAAATCTCAGTTTACTTCCAGTTATTTGATAGCTAGTTAGGTAAAGCCCTTCTTAGCCCACAGCTTTCTTGATATTTTTCTTGATTTTATTTTCGAAAGATTGTGAAATCTTTCCTAAGAAAGCTAGTTTTAGCAGAAATCTTTTGCTGAAAATATAAAAAGCTGGTAGTGCTGAACGTGGCTGCAGTGTTCTCTGTTTCTCCAGACTGTGTGCCAGCAACTGAGGAAATCCAAACTGGGTTTGTACATGGGTTCAGAGAAAGATGTCATCTCCAGCAGGTGAAGGAAGCAGCACCCTTTGGAAATTATGGCTGTTTTCTTTCTCCTGCTCCATCGTAATTAAAAAAAAAAAAAATGTATTCTGTACATAATTTACAAATAAAGCAAACCATTTACTTTAACTGCTACTTATTATTTAGAGATTTGATCCAGCATTCAGTTTGTATTATTAAAGCCATTTTGTGGTGTATCTATCAGAGAAATGCAAGTCAAGAGGACCTCACAGAGTATTTGTGTATGATTGGTAGCTGTTCCACAAGAGCTTTAGTTTTGTGCCAACATTCCATGTATTTGAGTAAACTGATCTTTATTAAATGAAAGCAAACAACATAGCTGTACGTATGCCTTAATGTCAAAACTTTCTATATTGTGGAACTGGAATACTTTGTAAACTGAAGAGGCAGGAGAGTATTCGTCTGTTCAGAACTGTGGGTAACTCCGAGCTAATAAGAAGCGACCATTAATAACTTGTTTATAAATACCCTGTAGCAGTCTGGGCAGTTTCTCTTGCACAGCCCTTTCAGCTGGATGTTTGGAGGATGTACGGTATGTTGTGGTTAACTAAGCATTGACGAAGTTAAGACTTGGCGTTGTTCCTCTAGATGAGTTTAACAGAAACTATAGATTTGATCGTCTCCCGAACCCGCTCAGAGAAGGTAAGGGTAAGCTTGATGTTTTCATAACTGACTTCAGAGAACTTTTTTCCCTCTCCTAAATTGCTTCCCCTTCCTCCCAGCATTGGCATTTTGGATGAAGATACTAATTTTTCGTACTGTGCAAATATATACATCATAATGGGTGCGTTGATAAACAATTCATGGATATGCTGTATTTGCTTCTTAAATTTCCTGAATATTTACTCCATAAGGAAACAGATAAATTGGATCACTTTTTTATTAATATAGCTAAAAATTAAAGGACCCATTACCTAAAGGGATCGACTCCTGGACACTTGTGTGTTATCACTGATTAAAATAGCTAATGAAGTCCTGTCGCCGCCTTCAGTACCTGACTGAGATGTGCACTGCGTGGTGGTGAAGGATCTTGACCAACAGCTGCCTTTTCACTGATCTCAAAAGCAGCTGTTTTGAGACACACTTTGCTCATGCCGAGGCCAGTTTCCTTTGCGCTTGCATTCCACATCTTCCTGTCTAGCGTGGAGAACTGAGCTGCGTTTCTCTCTGGGCAACAATCTTCAGCACCTTGGCTCTGTAATTCCCGGTACATCTGCCCTGCAGAGCTAGTACTGCAGCTTGCTCCATAACCCTTTTTACCACACCAGAAAAAAAGTTACAAAAATCTTTTCTGTGCTGAAGACATCCTTGCAGTTCGTTACGTTAGATTCCTGCTGATTTCCAGTGGCAGCTAAAACATACGGATCTTCCAGAAGCCGTTTACAAACTGGCACTTAGGAGAGCGCTAGCGTACACGGAACACATGCACGGCAAGGTGTCTAACAGTGGGTCGCAGCAGGCAGCTGAGCCGCTGCTCCTGCTTTTTGAAGAAATTAAAGTAGTAGATTTCAATTGTTTCAAGTACGTTTCCTCCTAAAAGTGAACCCTTAACATCTTAAGGGCATTGTTGAGAAAATAAAGTTGAAATGGTCAAATAACAAATACTTCTCTAATGTTGCAGTCTGCTTCCTGTGAAGTGGATGCAGGTGATACGCCAGCACTACCCACCTGTGGCCCGGGGACAAGTGTTTGGATCTCAAAATTAATTATCAAAAATATGTATTGTCACCTTAATAGAGTTCCAAGCTCACCCAGCTGTGGAAATTGAGTTACTCTTAAACTCTCCCTTGAGCTGCAGCGAACAACTCTGAATCTTCTGAAGTAGCGTGAAGAAAGAGATCTGTTGGAGCTGTTCACGACCCATTCCTGCAATCTAGCATTTTCTACAAATACTCCCCAAATACTTCAGAATTATTTTGGAATGAGATAATGAGAGAAGTGATTACAATATGGCATATTTACAATAATAGTAAAATGGGGAGTTGACTTGCGGTATCCTGACAAACACTTCCAGTCCAAAGAGAGAAAAATCACAAAGGTACTTGGCCGTGTTTAGTTATTTATCAGGACACTTTTATAGCAGGTACTTCAGAGTTCTTACTGATTTTGAGTAGTCTAGGGTGACCTTATGGGAACACGTATATATATTTAGTGGAGAGTTATTTAAATAACTACTCTGTTAAAATGTCCTTCCTGCAATAAAATTTTACAGTGGTCTAACTGATATTCCTCCCGGTATTTTACATGCCAAATACAATTTTATCGTTATTTTTCTTTGCAGTAAAATATGATTATTCCTAACTTTTTTTCAGAATTAAATAATTACTGGTAAAACACAAATGAGTATTTAATGCAGATCAGTATTTAACGGAGATGTTAGACCCAAGTATGCTCTGCTCTGGTATGGATACAACCCCTCAGCTCACTTGTGGTGTTCTGGGGCCCTTAAACAAAGATCTTTCTCTAGCAATTAAGAAGTAATTAAAAATTATTTTTGACAAACTTGCATATTTCTTTATCTGTAGAAATGTTACAGCACTGGTGGGGATGCTTGTGATGATAAGCAATTTTCGAATAGCAAAGTACCTTCATAGCAGCAGCTCAGGGGGAGCATTTACTTTTACCTGCTATATATCATATAGCAGATTTTTCTGCGTGCTTTTAAAATATATGTATTTTATAGGATATATATATTTTGCTCATTTAGGCCTGCCTTGGTTTCTGTTTGAAATGGTGGAGTTCACAGAGCATCACGCAGCATGAAAAAGGGCGGCTAAAGAAAAATGGAGAATGTCTCAGTTCCTCAGTCAACTCTTAAATTAAGCTTTAACCAGGACCTGTCTCCCTTTTGTTAGATCAGGAGAAAGGCTGACAGAAGCATCTGCCTTATGTAAACATTAAATGTAGACGATGTAAACATTAAATGTAGAAATGTGGAAAATATACCCGCCTGGCTTAGCCGCTTATTTTCCTTCCTGCAACCACCTGCACTTCTCTCTGCGGCGCTGAGCTGGCAGAGCCTTGCGGGGTTGCTCTCCAGCTCCTCTGAGAATATAAATCTTTTCTAATAGGCTCACAATGACAGCAAAGTAATATTCAAACCTCACAGTTGGCATCAAAAGCGCCGGGCGAGAGAAACATCCTCTTCCAGCTGCAGTTGTTTTGCTGAGAGCGGTTGGAAGTCCCTGTTAGAATCCCTGTTGGCTGATTCAGTTCAGAGTAAACCCTTTTCCTCGCCTTGCTGCTTCCTTCTCCCCTCCTGCAGTTGCTGAGCTGCTTGCCCCTTCCTGTCCCCACGGCACAATTTAGGTACTCCAGCCACAAACCTAAGCAACTTACAAAATAAACAAAGTACAACTAAATACCACCTGGAAAAAGACTGCTGTGGAAAAGTTTTATCAGTACCTACAGTTTTCCTCCCAGGGATGCCCCGGTGCGGACAGCAGACCGGCTTCCCCGTCACCGAGTGGTCCAGAGCCTAAACGAGCTCTTGGCTGCTGTGGGCCTGACGGTAGATGACAGAGCCCGGCTGTTCGTCACGGGGACACGTCCCTCCCCTCTTCCCCATCCCCAAAAGTTGCCTTATTCTGATCTGGGTGCCCTGCGTTGCTATGCACTGCCATTTGCTTGGGGTAGAAGACAGGATTTTCAAGGAGCGCTACGTTACTTGTGCGAGACCTGGGGCACTCCCGGCACGTGCCCGGTTCTGGGCCAGCCGGGCTGGAGGAGCTCACGGCTGTGGCTCCAGGCACCGGGGAGGTGCCCAGGCTGTAAAGCCAGAGAGCTGCAAAATCCTAACACGTGGATCTGATGGCAACACTGGTGATTTTAAACTGGTACTGGCCCTTAAGCGCTCCGTGAAAGATGCTCCAGCCTTAAGTTACTTATTAAGAGAGAACCGAGTCCTTTTAACTTCCAAATTCACTTCCCTCTTCCACTTCTTCTCAGGTTGGTGCCTGAAAAGAGGAGAGAAGGGCCATCTCGCGCTGGCTGAAAACACCGGCAGGACGGGCTCAAAAAGGCTGTGAAACAAAGCAAAGCAGAGCAGATAGAACATCCCAAGAGCCAGCGGTGTCCCTGGCTTGACTTGATTCTGGGGATGCCAAAGCCATTCACCAACTGCTTGAGGCACGCTGCGGCATGTCATTTCAGGTCAAGTTTTCAGCTAGAAAGGTTCTATACATACAGATTCTAAACATACTATTTCTTTGCATTCTAGGAGGCTTGTATTTGCCTTACTTCTTTATACCTGAGTCTAAGCTCTTAACGGAGTCGCACTGGGATAAATTCAGAGGAGATCCACAAATCTGTACCATCACAGAAACGGGACAGGGGACAGGCTCTGGTGGCAGTTCTTCTGCTGGCGCTGGGTGCTGAGAAGGGAGCGCTGCAGCAGGAGAGGCTGAGGGACTGCCCATAGGCGCAGCCATTCACCTCCCCGCTGCCGCGGGACGGGAGGGCTCTGTCACTTACTGCTTGGCTGACACCTCACCCGACTACTTCGCGTGCATTTTTAAAAACAAGCCCAGAAATGTTTGAATCATGCCAGTTTGAAAAAAATTCTTTATTATGCTATTTTTACCAGAAAGTCTTGAACAACCATTTTCCAATACCCAAACCAGCTATGGTTATGGTGCAACTTCTTAGTGGTTTTAATGTAAGATCTACGGTTGGGTATTTAGCATGGAGATCACTGCTAGGGTTACCTTTTCTTTTGAATTAGGCAACTCTTGTTAGGAACTACAGTCTGTTCTGCAAAAGAGTCTCTACCTACTTGCCGGCACAGCCATGTGATACACGTATTGACTTTTAAATCCAGAAGAGACAGAGAGATCAATTCTGGTAGGGACCTTTAGAGAACGAGTGGTGATATTTAACTATATTGAACAAGGTTGATCCCCAGCTCCCTCCAGAGGATTCCTTAGGCTACCTGGGTATTTTGTATAATAAGAAGGGTTGCCTGATTTGATTCTTAAGCCCTCTGATCAATCCCTCTCTATAAAATCAGAACAATACAGTAGATCTTTGCCTGCTTTACCACTGTGCTGTAAGGGCCTAGAAGCTGGTGTTTGCGAAACACTTAGCTGTAAGTCCTGGGACACTGATTTCTATCTAGCAAACATTTACAAGTCATAGGTATTCAACTGTTGAGCATGATTTGTTACTGATTCTGATCAAATACCTCAAAAGGAGTTAGGGGAGAGCGGTGTGAAATGGCCCAAGGCTCTGCACCAACGCACCACTGTAGCTTTCTCACTTAGAGCATAAGGAGAAGGACAAAACAATCCTATCAGTGTAAATGAGCTGGGACTGAGCAGCTGCTGAATGTTTTCAATAGACTTCCTGGTAACGGCTGGTACAATTTCACTAGGGCTTCTCGTTTTATTTAATAAAACATTGGATGATTTTATCTGTAATACAGCAACAGGTGCAGGAAAACAAAAGGCACATTTCCTGATTGTGTCCACAAAGAGTCCATTACTTACTGGCTGACACAGCGGGCATTCTTTTTTCCATGTGGGTTTTTTTTAATGTGAAAATAATAATCACTCAGAAAAATAATTGTTTTATGATAAAAGACTTTTGAGAGAGGAGTTAGTTTTGAGTTAGTAATAGCACTATGCAAACGGTTTGAGTACAAGTTAAAGTAAATAGAGGGCTAACGGCACTCGGCAAACACTGATCGATCATGCTTTAGATACAGATCAAAGGATTCTCTACAGGTGGTAACCACCATTAAATCTCATCACGTAAACCAGAAACAAACACAGAAAAGGCTACGCTTATGATCCTTGAAAGTACTCTGTAGCCTGGATCCAGGAAGGGACGTCGGTGCTCACAAGACACTCCTGCAGTTCACCTTTACTAGCCAATAAATGAAACACAGAGAACAGTCCTGAGTGACGCTCACTAGCCTTAACTGTAAATTCTTATTTTCTCTTTCTGGCATATGAGTCTTCAACCAATAATCAAGAAAGGCTGCTTGTTAGGAATTAGAAGATGTAGTTTTGAATTCTTCAGACTGAGGGTGGGATTGAAATTACATTTTCCCCCTTTTTAGTTTCCTTTTAAATGACAATTCCACCACAGAATTTGTTTAAAATTGAAGTCTAGTGGGAGGCAGTAATATATTAAAAGGTTATAGAAGATTACTAGCTCCATTTTGTTGTTTGTGAGCAACATAATGAGAGTAGGATCGCACCGTGTACTCTGTGTTGGCTTCAGTCTTAACACTTTTAATTTCTTGTCACCAGCAAGCCATGAATTGGGGTTTATAAATTACTGGTTCATGTAATGCAGTTTTCAGAGCCTCGCACTTCCCATCTTTCTTCTAGCTCCCTGAAAAATTCTTCGTGTCAAAGAAAGACAAGCAAAAACCAAAAGGACTGCAGTGTCATCATGAGCACCAGGAAAGCTTTCACCTTGCCGAGTGAAAGTATCCTGCGGTTACACAGATCAAGGAAACATTACTTCTGAAAAGTGCATCAAGGCCGGCGTCAACTACGTACTGCATTCACTAGATTTTCACTGAATAGGCAGAGTTAGAATTCTATAACAAGATGCCTTTAAATTAAAATTACTGTGGAAATATTTACAGTTTCTTCTCAACAAGAACTTCCTAAGAACAAACCTGTTACTTTTAACATGAGCACCTCGAGTGAGTCAAATCAAGATCCAAATGCACGTTGCCTGTGCTTTTAAAAGATTCCTGAAAAGGAAATGAAAACACCTTGTAAATGGGACACTGGTCAAGTATTTTCTTCTTTAAAAAATAAAGCCAGTGAAATATTTTATTAGTTAAAGATTTTACTAATAAATTAAAATCTTCGTAAACACCATACTGTCCATCTGAGACATGCAGCCTTTCAGGAACAGCAACTCCACAACCGCTTGCTCATCAGCCATTGCAAAACTCTGGTTGCTAATCCTGTGCTGACAAGGCATAAAAACCTAATAGGGCATTAAACATGCTCAGCTTGGCAACACCCAGTTAAAGGCACATCCAGGAAAGAGAAATGGACACAGGAAAGGCTGTATCAGATCGGTACTCATCTCCATGTACAAATATATTCCAGAGACAACACTGTGCACTCACTGCGGTCTACTGCCAGCTCTGCTCACGGCTGTTATGTCCGCTCATCTCCAAACAGAGTCACAGCCCATCTCCTTGCTGCTCAGGATATTGATTTTTCAAAATCATTTTTTCCAGGAGTTCACTTCACAGTGTATGGCTTTCCCCCCCCCCCCCCGCCATCAAAGTGCATAAATACGCATTTGATCTCCCCATCTTGCTCCCACATGGTTCGAGGTGTCCCAAGATGTCAGCATAAGATTTCTTGAAATACACAAAGGTGAAGCTTAAATTTATTCCTTCTATTCAACTGAATAAAGGGGCAGATGGCAACTAGCTTCTGAAGCACAACACGTCCCAAACAGGAAGAACTGGGGAAAAGTAAAGATTCATTGCTAACTACATAGGAAGCGTGTCCTTATACTCCTTCACGTAACGGTAAGTTCTATTCATTGTCTACACCCACCTCTGTCTGAAGGAAACTTCCTGGCCCTAAATCAGGCAGCACTGAGGGTGAAGTAGAAGCAACATGCAGAAACTCTACCCATTGGTCTTTCTAAGTTACTTCAGAAGTTGCAGTGAACTGTGGGGCTGCAGTGCTGAGCTCCATCACAGAAGGGAGGACAGGGCAGAGACCAATCCCTCTTCTGCGAGGACACTAACTTCGTTCAGTAACTCTGTTTCTTTCAGAAAGGGCTTAAGTTTGATTTGAAATGAGAGGGATTTTTTTTTTTCTTGTTCTTTTCCCCTTTGTCCTAAAGTCCTACGCTTACACTTAAGTTAAACAACAGAACCCCAAATATGAGCAACCAGCAGTAGGAAACAGCCTTGAAGACGGAAGGAAACATGTATGCAAATATCTTGTGACTACAGGGGACATCACAGAACCACAACATGATCATCGGAAAAATGCACAAACAGCTTTTGTTGGATACCCCATCCCTGGAGGGGTTCAAGGCCAGGCTGGACGGGGCTTGGAGCAACCTGGGCTGGTGGGAGGTGTCCCTGCCCAGGGCAGGGGGGTTGGACTGGATGGTCTTTAAGGTCCCTTCCAACCCAAACCATTCTATGATTCTACGATTCTGTGCTTTGCTGTACCATTTTGTGTACCCTTCTCCTGGAGGAGGCAGTCTCCTGCCTTATTTTTACACACAGCTGCCTGCCTGCAAATATAAGTTAATTTCTTAAACCTTTCTATAGCTGCACATGAATATAAATGCAGTCTCTGAACAGAAAACAATCACTTGAGAGTAATCTGTCACTAATAAGCAAGCTCTCAAACAAGTGGGGGGAAAGGGAAGCCAAGAAGTAGTGCCAAGATTAACTCGGGGTGTAACTTGGGCAGCACAGTGCTCCTGCGGGCCACACTGGGGAGCCCGCTCAGAAGGCTCACTGAGACGAGGCGGACACACTGTGCTGCAGATTCTGGAGGTCGCACGCTCATTAGGATTTTTATCAGCAGAAAAAAAAAAATGTTTAAATCTTCTCTTTCCACTCCTGGTTGCTAATTTCCACCATCCAGGTATGTCCCCACACCGACCAGTACAGTAGTTTCTGCACTCATAAAGAAAGCCATGATCAGAAACAAAATGCCAGAAATACACCATCGAAACAATTCACCAGCTACCACTGGGAAAATCACTTTCACTGGTTTGGATTAGAACTAAGAAGAAGAAAACGAGCTACTTCTGGAGGACATTCAGATACTTGCAAGTGGGACCACGCTGTGGACTGAGTGCTCAGAATGTAAAATACCCATCTCAGGTGTCAACATTTTCTTATTATATTGCAATTTGTGCAACAGTCCTAGTAAGTATTCTTTGGATAAGTAAATATTGCCAGTGAATGCTGCTTGAGATTACTTTAAGCTCTCACACTTTTTCAGACTCTAATACCAATCAACTTGTTTTTCCACAAAAAAAAACCCTGAAACAACTTTTTTTTTTCTGAAGTTGTTTAATCCTGAAGATGAACTAGGAAAGGAGTTGGGGGGGAGGGGGGAGAAAAAAAAAACATCTCTACTTACATCTGAATTTAATTCCAGAGAGTTAGGTGCTTTCAGAAGAGGTCTTACCAGCCACTTGGTACTTTTGTACACACTGATCACACATGGATTTGCACCCTGCAAGAAAGACAATAAAAACCGTTTCCTTCCCAATGGACACTAGACACACTAAAAATGTAGCTGCTCTATCATCAACAATGGAAGTTTAGACCCAAGAAAAGACAGGTTAAATTGAGTAACAAACAATAAATCCAAAAAGCTCCCAAAGGTTTAGCTCTCCTAATTAGGTCCCAGAAATCAGGTGTTCTGCCTAAATTTCTCAGGCAGTACAATCTACAGGAAGCATCTAAAAGACGTAACTTATTCCTTATTCCCTAAGGTTTGAGAAAGGCAGGATGTTAGACACTGCCTTTTCTCAGATCTAGAGACTCATGCTAGCAGCTCCCGCCCAGTAAACTTGTCTGGAGAGCACCGTGTGGAGGCAGAGGAGTGACAGTACCAGGCTCTGGACTGTTCAGCACAGGGCAGGTGCTGCAGTATACAACTCACAGGCGTCCAAGCCTCTCGTTACATTTAGCCCTGAATTACCAAAAACATAAAGGGAAAAGATAAAGATGTCATAGCTTTAAAGCTATATTGCATACACGCAGCAATCAGGGAACCACTGCCAATTAACTTGAGAAGCACAGCTGGGGACCCTCGGCACGCCATGCCTGCGGCAGGATGTGCTCCTATCCTACACACGTTGGTAGATGGGAATTAAAACGACAAATGGAAAGCTAAATTAGTAGTTCGATCTGGAAGAGGCAAAAAGCTGCCACTGTGAATTTTTACATTCTATTAAGTAGATTGCTACAAGATGGCCAAGCTAAAAAGCCAACCCATTTAAAAGGTTTTACATATACTTTCATGATTATCTACTTTCATTCATCATTACCTTAAAACAAATAACGGGTATTCGCTAACCTCTCTCCTAACCTTTTCTTAGTTGTGAAGAATCTCTGAGGAAGACAGAATGGAGAGAGCCATTTGTAAAAACTCTTTTTGCCAAGATAACATTCACAGTAGAATATTCCTTAATATTTACTGTAAAGCCCTTTAACTGTATCATTACCAGAATATAGTTGCTGGTTAAATATTAAGTTCCCCTGTGGAAGAGAGTAAGTATACAGTATTGATGGATTTGTACAATTTTGTGTTGTATTTCAAAACTAAAAGTGTTCTATAAAACCATTACATGATGTTAAACATTTGAACTGTGTTGCAAATACACCATTGGCTGACTTCTGCAATATTCAGATTTATTTGATGGCTTAATCAGTGACAAAAGTAGCGATACGCTGCAAAAAGGTGATTTGTCACGTATTTAGAAGCACGCTGCGTTCAGTTACGTGCATGTGAATGCCCACAAATCCAGGGCATTTCGCATGGGATCATACCCCAAGGAAAGCCACGCGCTTCCCCATGGAGAGGAGATCCACACCGAGAGTTCTTCCAGCTGCGAGACCAGAGAAGAAACAGAAATTAGTTCTTCCAGAGCCCACTGGGTACTTTCAGGGACATAAGCATCCCTGCTCCTTGTGACTGATTCTGCATGGGTGACACTGGTGACAACTTACCAACAGGGCTGTGAGTCCCAAAGGGCGACACCGGTGACAATTTACCAACAGGGCTACAAGTCCCAAATCACTGAGGGCTCTGGAGCCCTCAGCACAAGAAGGACATGGACCTGTCGGGGGGGGTCCAGAGGAGGCCACAAAGATGCTCAGAGGGCTCCTGGAGCCCCTCTGCTGTGAGGACAGGCTGAGAGAGCTGGGGGGGTTCAGCCTGGAAAAGAGAAGGCTCCGGGGAGACCTTAGAGCCCCTTCCGTCCCTGAAGGGGGCCTACAGGAAAGCTGGGGAGGGGCTGTTTGCAAGGGCATGGAGCGATAGGACGAGGGGCAACGGTTTAAACTAGAGCAGGGCAGGTTTAGATTAGACATTAGGAAGAAGTTCTTTACCATGAGGGTGGTGAGACACTGGCACAGGTTGCCCAGAGAGGTGGCGGAGGCCCCATCCCTGGAGACATTCCAGGCCAGGCTGGATGAGGCTCTGAGCAACCTGATCTAGTTAAAGATGTCCCTGCTCACTGCAGGGGGGTTGGACTAGATGGCCTTTAAAGGTGCCTTCCAACCCAACACGTTCTATGCTGCTATGAAATCCAACAGGGGTGGGTAAACCCACACGGGGCTTCCTAAACGACACACCTTGCCGTCGCTGCCACACGCCACACCGCCGCCATCAAGGGCTGAGGGTGACAGCCCGCCCCCCTGAGGGCCCGGCCTCTCGCCAGCACCCTCTGAGGCGCCCTCAGCGCCCCGCCGCCGCCCCGCTGCCTGTTTTCCACACACAAATCGCACGCTTAGGACGGTCAATGTTTACCGGTGGTGATTTCCGCGGCCCCAGGAGGGCCCTCGCCGCTCGGGTAACGACAGGCGCTCACCTCCCGCGCCCGGGGCCGTTTGACTTCCCTCAGTCACAGCGGGCGTGTGTGGAGGAAGGGACTAAACACAACGTATTTAACCATTTTCCTCAAAGCTGTTGTTTTTCCCTCAAACATGAGCCGCTCCCCGCCCGCCGCGGGGAAGGGCCCGGCCCGGCGCCCCGGGGTCGGCGGGAAACCGGCGGGCGCCGCGGAGCCTCCTCAGCGGGCGCCGAGCGGCC
>VYZM01000251.1:360563-401930 GCA_013398915.1 Dromas ardeola | reverse complement strand
GAGAGCAGCCCGCCGGGGCGGGGGGACCGGAGGAGGCCGGCGGGGAGCCCCGGGGCCGAGGGAGGTGGCGTCGGGGCGCGGGCACGGTCAGCTCCCCGCCCGGCGTTCCCTCAGCCCCTCCGCCGTTCCGCTGCTCTGTCCGAAGGCCCCACCTGCGCACAGGTGGTTTTGCGTTATGATAATACCGGTGGGGTCGGAGCGATCGCTTGCATCGTATGACCCTGTTCGGCGTGCAGGATTCCTCCTTTCTGCACGCACAAGCAGTATATGAAGAGAAAATACACATGGAAGGCTATTTTAAGCTGTACTGTAAAACGTATTTGGTTTTAGAGGATGAAATGTACTCATACAGATGAGTCGTGAAGCGGCCAGAGAGGCTTGTAACCGAGATCAGTGGTAGCCAGTGACTACATCTCAAGTTGCACTGCCAAGTGCTTCTGGCTGTTCCTCTCATCCTGCTTCTCAGGAGACACTAACTCAAATGTTACTAACTTTGCCGAGCAGATAATAAATGCAGGTGCCTATTTAAATACAAGTGAATCGCTGTTAACAGAGATCCTAAGAGGCAATTCCTTGTCACAGTTGCCTTGGCTTCTCAGATTCTCTCTGCTGTCGCTGAAAATGCTGACACCGTACTCCTCCTCTAGGAAATTAGAGAGAAGAAAGTACGTATGGCTCTTTCTAATACGTCTTGCTGACATACATGAAGCCACCCTGTGTTAATTTTCCTTAGGAATTAATACAGGGAAAAGAGTTATAAGGAAACTTACGAAGTCCAAGAGAAAAACCAGCTGTTCTGAGGTATCTGTTGTAACATTTACATTGTTAAAGGATGAACAAAAAAAGCCCAGTTAACTAATAAAGCATATGTGCTTTGGAATGCCTCTTGAGTTCCAACGTTTTAGCAGCTAAAAAGGATGATTTGGGTTGATGCTGCTTCTGCTTTCAGGGTATTTCTGCAGTCTCAATTCTCTATAGAGTGTATAAGCATAATGAACTGTGAGGCCATACTGTAATGTCTCCTGCATCTCCTATGATTTCTGTCCTATGTGTTTATCTGATTTCTTCAAAATATGAAGGAGTTCTGAAACATCCATCCCTCTGCCCAACTGGACAGAAAGACCCTCATGCTTTCTAAAGGAAAAAAAACACAGTCAACTCATTTCCTGAACTTTTCCTTAGGAAAGTAGCTAGAAAAGTAACTTAGGTCTATGTTGACTTTTTAACTCTCAAGAGAATGTCATTCGAAGAAAATGAAATTTAGGTGCTTCTTGACAATGATATATTAGTGAAGCTATTTACTCTTAGTTAAGGAGCCTGGAAAATTCAGACATAAATTTGATAACTGCTATGATGGAGAAGTAACTAATTGGTAGCGGTACCCAGAAATAAATTTTTACAAACCTTTTTTTTCCTCTCCTTTTCAGATATGAAGGTCTGTACCCTGTGATACTTGTTTTGCTGGTTCTCACCGTTGGAGGATGGCTGCCATTCTCTGTGAAAATTGTTCTGGTCAGTACCACTACACCCAGGTCAGCCAGCCTCTTGAGATCAGCTGCATGTTGCTCCTGATTATACTCGGAAAAGTGTTCCTTGATTTCTTCATGTTGCAAGTTAAGCAAAGAAATGTGAAAGTTAGTTTTATGGGAAACTTCTGTGTTTCACTGGCACTTCTCGATTTCACGCTGCTGCTGAGTATATTGTTCATTTTTTATTTTGAGGACTTTGCACTCTGGGGTGTGCGATTTACGAAGTACCACATTTGCCTGTTCACTCAGATAACTTCTCTTACCTACGGCATTTTGCATTACCCGGTGTATCTTGTGGCTGGTCTGGATTATTACATGACTATAGCCCAAACCTCTCAATTTCCTAAAAGAGGTCAAAGATTACTGTATGTATTTTCTGTGGTTGTTATATGGATGTCAGGGTTTTTTTGTATTCTGAAGGTTCCCGCTGTCTACGAAGAACTAGACATTCAGAACCGTTTTTCTCCTTACCAGTGTCCTCTCTATGCCAGCGTGCAGAGCTACTCCGTCTCCTGTGCCATGGTGCTGCTCATAGGCACAGCTCTTGTGGCTTGTCGGAAGGAAGTTCTAACCATGCTGCTATCTGTCAGGGTCGTTTCCTTTGCCCGTCAGCCTGTTCTGATGTTCTCCTCTGAGTCTAACAACAACAGCACTTGCTTTAAGTGGCAGCTCCTGACCAGACTCCTCATCTGTTTTCTTGGCACTTGGGCACCTTTTGTTCTCCTTCAAATTATCATCTTGTTTCTCGGTGCTCGGATTCCAGCCTACGTGGAGATGAACGTCCCCTGGCTGTACTTCATCAACAGCTTTCTCATCGCAGTAGCGTACTGGTGTCGATGCCACGATGTTGAATTGACAGAGGAGACGTGGTCTACAGATCCATTTGTCAGCTGGAAATTCTGCTTTATGCCATTTAACAATGAAAACACAGAGCCAGCTGATAAGCCAGGCACAGTAATTGTGATCTGTTAATGAGCTGCTGACTGAAGAGACTACAAATAAGTGCTGTGCGACAGAAGCGTGTTCTCTGACGTTCTGTGACTGTGTCCTTACAGATAATATAAGGAAACATCTCCAGAGCTACAACCAGTGGAAAAAAGTCCAACATCCACCAATACTGTAATAAATACTGCACCAGTGTGGGACACACACACTTCCGCACAGGGTTCCAGTAAGCACCTGCCCGTTCAGAGAGTTTAACTTGAACATACGGGCTGAAGTAAAGACCGCTACTTACAGAAAACACGTTTTCAGTTAAAGCTTATGTTTATGACTAGAATTTTACACTTGCTTTAAATGGAATGATCTCAGGTTTTACAGTACAAAATGCAATAAAGTCTTACTCAAAGCTGGAGCCCTTTTATCAGTTGTGTACGTGCATTAACCTACTGTCAAAGGTTCAGACAACTTTTGTGATTTTTTTTTTCTAAAGTGTATTTTCTTGTTAAAGTGACTTCTTGTCAGTTTAATTTAAGGTTTGTCTGTTTAT
Organism: Dromas ardeola; assembly: GCA_013398915.1. NCBI lineage: Eukaryota > Metazoa > Chordata > Aves > Charadriiformes > Dromadidae > Dromas > Dromas ardeola. Next base: position 398,912 of record VYZM01000251.1, on the reverse strand, counting down.
TGCGAAATATTTTTTTCAGTTAATGTAAACTTCCAACTCCTACAGAAACCTAAACTTTATTTACGTAGTACAAAAATAATGCAAGATGCGCAACTTCCACAACTACAGGAAAGGTGGTGATGTTTCATTATTTCTTTGCTACTGCTCCTCTAATGTATGTACATACATATTCAAAATTAAAGAATTACAGTCAGAGCAGTAAGCAACGACGTTAGCTGCTATACATAAATGGATGCCCAAGGTAAAAGAATGGCTTAAATTAAAATAAATTTTATTTTGAAGCCAAAATTACTTGAAAATTAAAATAGTTAAATATGGAGTAGGACTACTTCAGCAGGGGAAGAATTAGTCAGGCTTCTAGCAAAAATACTTTCTTAATTTTCAATTTCTTCCAGTTTTATGAAGGTCTTGATTTAATTCTGTGGAAGAGGAATAAATGATACACAACCAAAGCAGACAAATGGAAGTAGCATTTATTTCTGAAGCACTGAACTCACAATACAATGTTGTATTGAAATAGAAACTATAGAAGTAAATGATGCTGCAGGTTGGTTAATCATTCACCCAGACCCACAGGGAACAATGATATCAAGAATACTCATTAAGAAAAATCTGCAGATAACAAAAGGTGCAATTACAAGCAAGTTTAAGCAGCATAATATAAGGTGCTTTGTTTCAGCATTTTTATGATGAATTTACTCATAACAGACAGATTAAAGAAATTTCACTTCTATAGATCATAACAAATGAGAGAATCTAAAATTCATTCACATGCTAGTTGGTAATAGGAAAGTGATTTTTAAAAAAATGATTCACAAAGTGAAGATTGTATTTTTACATAGTTCACTGTGTGCTCTTCAACTGTAAAATTTAAAATTTGAGTTATCATTTACATTATTATAAATCAATTATAGACATAGATTTAATTGCAGAATTTAATGCTATGTGGGCTAAAGGTTTTTATAAAAGAATATTCCAGTATATCACTCCATAAGAATACACAATCACATCTCAATCATATATTATTCTCGCGTTTCTGCAATATTATCAAAGTCTGATTATCATTCTGATTTATTACTTCACCCCACATAGTGCTTCTGCCACCTATGGTCTGTGGTAAATTTCTTTGATGTGTCAGTGATGTAATCAAAAGGACATGAGCGTTTTTAAGCAGCAGAAAATGATTTGGGGAAAATCTATTAAAAAGACCATCAAAAGTACGGTAAATGATCAAAAACTGAATTTTAAAACTAGTGCAATAAAAGGAGGCAATGCTTAGCAACAGAGTTGGAAGTGTTTGGCACCACAAGTTATTTCATCCTTTATGCTGGAAAATGTATTTGGAGGAAATTCCATTTCCATGTTAAAAGTAGGAAAGCACGTGCAATGTTAACTTGAAAAACAACCTTAAGCAATCACTCCCTGCTCTCTCGAATTTTAATTGCTGTTATTTAGCGCTTGAGATGCTACAGGATAAACCATGTCTAAACACATTTTTTTGACACAGCATTTCTTCAGGTTTTATATAAACTGGACACCCACTGAAATGGGGCTGACAAAATATTTACAAAACCTAATTCCATTTAAAAACCAGCAAATATCTCAAATATAGCAATGCACCAGGCATTCCAGAAGATCATGAAATAACTAATCCCTGCAGACTTGGTCAGGCAAGGGAAAATTCCTAATTCAAAATTCATTTAACACCAGATGAAGGCAAAGTTATTTTCAAGAACATACATTTCAGAAGGTTCTGTTTTGTGTGATTAGTCTCACCCTTCTGATTCATTAACATATACAGAACTGGAACTGCAAGAAGTTGGGTAAGGCTGCCGATGTATTTGTTTATCAGTGTGGTTCAGCTTCTCAACCCGTAATTAAAGTTTACACAACCCCATCTATCCTGATGGGGCAGAATTCCCGTCGTTGCTGCAGTGCTGATAAAGCCAATTATTTAACTTTTTAAAATTTTATTTTTTTACAGGGAAGCCACAACATGAAGCCAAAGCAAGTATTAACGTACTGTTGTTGCATCACTGTATTACTATCAAACTCTTTCTTCCGTACTCTTTGGGGAAAAGTGCCACAGAGCATGAAGCTTTAGGCTGTCGCTGCACCTACCGAGTAGGCAACATGCAGATCCTCACACAGCATCCAACTCTGGCGTCCGAGCCTGCTAACTAACTATTTTAAAATGCTTTAATAGTAGCTCTCTTTGTAGGCCCTCTTTTATCCTTGACTTTTTATGGAGGAGATACCCGTTGTGAGGTGGATCTTTACCCTATTACCTGCCTACCAACTAGGTCTTTCCCTTTGTGCATTTTCTCTTCTCTGGGAAGTCCCAACACTGAACCTTGAGTCCAGCCACATAACCATAAACCATTACTCTAAAACAGGACTACAGCATCACTGCCAAACAGAGAGAGAGAGAGATGCTATGCCCTTAGGAAGGTGGTAACATCTGAAATAATAACAGCTACAGACAAGGACTGCTGTATCTCCTCTGTACATTACTTCTTGTGCTGTGCCAGCAACTAATGGCCTAATACCATTCAAATGCTTTACAGTCTAATTCTGAAAGGATTACTTGATATTAATGGTAACAGCGGCTAAAGCGTTAACCCTTTATGAGAAACTTCTCTACTTTCCTCTTACAAAGAATCCCTTAAAAATCAACATTGATTTTAATGAGATAGTCTATGTGTTTCCAACCCAAAATAGAAGGATTTGGCACTCATGAATAAAATCCTTCATCCTTTACATACATTTTTCCTGATGAGTACTGGTTTGCTAACGCCATAGCACCAAGACTACTTGAGAAGGAAGTCAGGTGCGCAGGGTATCTCATTGTTCTTTTAAACATCAACTTCGCAAAAAGCTGCCAGAGGATGGCAACAGCCTGGCTGCTGATACACTGCCCGGGTAGTGGAGGACAACGCGAGTCTTCAAAAACCAGGTAATTCCTCCTGAATCAATGATATTTGTGCTTCTAGCCTAATCCCATAATCAGCAAGGATACCCTGACTTAGTAGCCATGAACAATACTATAACCCTTCAACAACCTCACGTAACACCACAGTGCTTTTTACGTAAAATTAGAATGCTCCTTAGGTCTTACACACTGCACTTAAATTTATGATCACTATTCTATCAATGTACAATTGTGCTCAAATTATAATTCTTTCTAGATGGAAAAATCTCTTTAGATCTCCTTTTTCTAGCTCCTTACTGTACACAGTCATTTTGGGTAATTCAGCAGGAAGCTAATACATGCTGGAAGTTTAAAACTTTTTTACTTGAAATCTGTTTGTAACGCTGACTCCCAGGACTGTGCTTCGGAAAAGTTAAAGGTTACAAAAGCTAGACTATAAGCTTACTATGTACCTTCAATTACAAGCATATTCACACCTTTGAATTTTGTTTTTTCCTTCCACTTCGCTATAAGAGATCGGTGAATAATATGCACATCCTCCAAGTGTGTATAAGCTTTAACGTCAAGGTTACACAAACCTACGCAGCAGCTTAGGATGGGGCCTTGAATACACATGGAAGTGCTGGCCATGAGACCCAGGGGACACGTAGGACACACAACGCTGCAGCTAACACAGCCGACACCCAACAGGGCTAAAAGCACATTTAGACATCTATATGGGGAATGAAACGGCAGGTGATAGAGCTCCTCCGAAGTTAGGAAGGTGGTAAAACCAAATCAGCCCCATTCATATGGCTTAGGGTAACATGTGCCGACCGCATTGTACTCAGTCTATGTCCAGGCACTGACTGCAGGGTCAGGCTCTCCATCAGCTCAGACTACACAGGGGACAGCTTTTTGAAAAAGAAAGTAGACATCACATCTACGCAGCAGGCGCTTATCTGTACTGTAATCACCATCTCTCTTTTGAAACGTCGCTATTTGCAAAGCCATCCAGTGGATGTAACTACACAGAACCGAAGGGGTCTAAATAAGTCCTTATGACTCAAGGCAAATTCCTTTGAAATGAACTTAATTTAGGCCTACCTTAAATGAACCGAGCATTAAACGAGTTTAAATTTCTTCCATCACAATTATTTCCTGTCTGAAACTACAGCTCACTGTGCAAGACTGACTTAAAAATTAATTCACTATGAGCAATTATTAACACCTTATTTTGAAATTATGCATTTATAGCTCTGTTCATACCTGTTCCACTCAACATTCAACAGAAACAGTACGTTTAAAACAAAAATACTTTAAAATGTTAGTTTCTCTTTGTCTCTAATAACTAATTCGGGTGAACGTTAAAAAAAGTATCCTAGATTGATTTGTCTGCAGAGTTATTATTTGCAGCCTAGAACAATCGATGAGTTAAAGTCGGGCTAGTGAGTGACAGTTACATATCTAAATATTTCTATGCAATACTGGTAAGAAAATAACCCTGCAAGCTTTTATACACATTCTTAATTTTAATATGAATAGTCTCAATACAAATCAGAAGAACTACTCATGTTACAAATTATGTGGATGCCTAATTATCAGGACTCACAGTGCAGCTGTCACTGAATTCTTTGATCCCTTAGAGCTATACATTTGTCAATGTGTGAAAAATTTCTTAAGCTACTGAGCTGTAAGTCTCTGCATTGATATTGTGACACTAAAATGAGCGCAGTCACCTGAAACAGGCATTAGTTTTAACTGGTTTGCCAGGCAGGGACACACTACACCCAGCAAAGTCTCACGACACAAACTTCCAGTCAAACTACAGTTAAGAAATGGTTTTACACCTGAACATTTCCTTACAGCTAAGATCAAGATAAAGAAGTGATCCAAAAGCTATCATAAACCTGCTGAAATACTTATTTTCATGCCATTTCTTTGCTCTTGCTGCCACATCTGCAGTTATGATGGACTCCATCTGTTCTATCCAAAAGGCTGGATTCCCACTTGTGATTTGTCCAAAAAGAAGTTGGGGAAAAAACCTGCTTTCACAGGAAAGAAATGAGGAAATGCATGCTTGCAGGACACCAACTGTCTATTTGTGATATCTTATTGACACGAGTCTAGCAAAGGTTTTACCCTCCATCAAGAACTTCATTTCTGGAAAAAAAAAAGATGGATTAATGGGTAGAGAATGGATTTGCAGCGCAGTCTGTTTAAAAACCCTTCAAACATTCTCTGGTGATCCAAGCCAACTGACAGTTTAACTTGACAAGATGGTTATTTTTCATTCTCTATATAAGCAAGATGATGAAGTCTTACGAGTGGGCCAAACGTGAGGCAATAGGGGTTGGCTGGGAGCAGTCAGCAATTCATTGGCAATGCCTGTTTTAGAACAAGAAGCAGCCCGGAGCTCCCAGAGCTTTGTCAGTGGAGGGGGCTGAGCTTCCTCGCTGCAGCTCTCTGTTTCTGCTGCAAAGCAGGGCTGCTGAGTGATACGGCCAGATTAAGCAGAGGAGTCTGCAAAACCATTTTGACCCTTCAGGTGCATTTCTTCCCCAAATAAACTCTGAAGCTGAGACAAGCGTTAACCGTTATAATTCTATCTTGACAGTCATATTCAGGCCAGTGCTCTGCGAGAGGGTTTTGCCCTGAGCTAATGCTGCGGTTTGCATTAAGGAGTAGGGCAGGATGGAGACCAGTGGAGAAAAAGGAAGGGAAAAAGCCATCCAACACATCTCCCTTTCAAGCTAAAACCCCTACGGCATCCTGTATGTGTTTCTATAGAAATTGAAATATTGCAGGGATTACTGTGAGATGTAGCCCACAACAGCAGCAGTCTGAATACTGAATACAAAACCCACAGAAATAAAGCTAATGAAAAGGATTTCTTGTAGACACATCCAGTGGGAGCAAGTGTTAAAAAAATAGTCAATTAAAATCCACAATACTGCCTCTTTTGCAAGAGAGTCTTAGCTTAATTTGAGGGGGAAGCCACGGGAAATGGTAGTATAAGCCTGGGAAAATCTCACTGATCTGAACACAAACGAGCAACTGGTATGCAAAATGGTTCGGGAGAAATATTACTCCAAGAATTATATTGCTTTTTTGAGTAAATTCAAAAGCTTCTGAAGTAGACTTTGGCTGCACCTGAAAGTTTTCCATCCTACTTTTACGCACAAGTGTAATTTTTTTCAAACTGATTTTATTGACACAGCTATACTGGCAAACACTCCAATCCATGAGCACTGCTATCAGTATAGGTTAGTATAGCTCTGTCTGTTTTTAAGTTCCTGCTTAATGCCAAAATCACTGAAGGAGAAAAAACTTTCAATATGCGTAAGGCCCACATTCTTAATTGCTGCATTCATGAATATTTAAAGCATAACTCACTAATCTGTGGCTCTCCCAAAACCACAGAAAATGTCGTGTACCAGAAGAACCAGAACAGACGTGCATCAATCAGGTCTGCTCTGAGCTCCTGGCATCTGTCAGTGATTACATCCGAGAATCGCACATAAACGCAAGCTGTAGAAGTTCTCCTGAAAGCTGTCTAATAAAGCAAAATTAAAATGACGGTGAAATTCTCATGCCTGTAACAACACTGTGAATAACTGCAGGTCTAAATAAGACTCGTAACTCCACATCTTCAAATATGCCTTAAGCCATTATCAAATCACATTTACGTATACCTACTTTTTACATTGCCAAAGAACAGTACAATCAGAAGACAGATTAAAAATTAGCCAGTGAAATTTTCGTATAAAAATAATGAAACTTTAAGACAAAAGCCAAAGGATAAATATCTAAGATATCTTTAGTCTTCAATTAGCTCATCAAAACAGAACGCATCCTTTAGAACATATGTTACAGATATGCTACACAGTGTATCTTACAGAAATGCTACAAATGGGAACCCACTGTCTCCATCATTTGAATATCTTTCAAATGAACATTGCCAAACATTGAACCTTCAACTAAGAAGTTTATTCGACAACAGTAACTGAAGACAGAAAAAACAAATTAGAAAGTGCTTAGCAACTTCCCTCCAAAATAAACCCAGACGTCAATTAATTCTCTAAAGCCTTTGGTGCCATTTGGATAAGGGCTCTCACCACATACTAGCACGTAACAGCAACGAGTTGTCTTAACTTGGAGCTTCCGTGGTTAATAAAAATATTAATAGCATCTGCTATTAGTGAGCTCAAACGGTTGCAATTAAAAACAATGACTGTAATTTTGATCTCTGGAAGGTAACGGTAGAAAGTCTGTTAATAGAAGCAAAGCAATCGTCTAATTAAAGGAAAATGAAGCACAGATTTTTCTGTAATCCCAATTTACTCTTCAAGGTCATCAGTTAAATAACATACATATTAATCTACCTGCATAAACCTTCCTTTCAGCCAGTGTATGTGCATTGACTCCTTTTGATCTAGGTCAGCAGTTCTCAAACTTTAGATCAGTTCCTCTTCTTTTCACAAATACTTTAGGGTCCCCCTGAATATCGTCCTACACAATCATATATTATGCATTAATCTGCATAAAATACAAAATACATTATTTGTAGACACATACACATATTTAGTTCAAATATACACAACGACTCTTATCAGCACACATACCCTTCTTTCCCTGTACAAGAGTTTGGGGATCTAGGGCTGTACATAAGGGGAGTGGAGCTGCAAAAGGGAGGGAAGAGAAGGTAAAAAATACATCCACGAACGTCCATACACAGGTGATGGGGAAGCGAAGGCCAAGAAGGTGCTGCTGCCTCAGGGCCCAAGTAGCTTCTGAGAGTGTCAGTAACTGAGGAAACACATTATTTGTTCCGCACAGAGTGTGAGAGAGGGAAGACAGAGGGAGACACTAATCCCACTGCCTGGGTTTGCAGCATCCAGGTCAAAATCTCCTGCCAGAGGGACAAAGCAGGGTCCCTAGAGATTTCTCCCAGAGCTGCCTGGCGGTGGCACCCCTCCTGCCCACCTGCAGCAGCAGCTGCTCCTACACCCATCTCTGAAGGGACCTCATCGAGCAACTCACCGTGCTCCTTCCTCAGACTACTGCAAGCCCAGCTCACGCTAGCCAGTGGACAAATAAAAGGTGTTTGAAAGCTTCCAGTGAGGCAATGGGAATGCACTACAAGGAAAAACAAGTTAGAAGAGGTATCAAGAACAAGCGCATCTGAGCTATGCTACCCCTTCTCTACCTCCAGTCTTTGAAGTAACTTGTCTCAACAGGAGCTAGTTCTGGCTGCAGTTTTCAGCCCCTCCCGCCTAGGCATTTCGGAACCTGAACCCCGAGTCTTCCCAGACCTTTTCAGGATCCGCTCTGAACCCCCATTTGAGAACTGCTGGTCTAGTTTAACTAGCAGCATGTGAAACTACAAACCTAACAACTTAATGCCCTCTTAGTACATAGCAGCATACAAAGAGTAAAGTAACATGTGCTTCAGTTACCTCTGGCAAGAGTATCATGCCATTGCATTTCAGTAGCCTGATGATAAGGATTTTGATGAGACATCTACGTGGTTTATAGTATTTCCAGGCTTCAAGAAAATACTACAGTGGCAGAGATGAGGGTAAGCCTACACAAGGAAAACCAGCTGCCAACCTACCCCTTACAAACAATTTGCTCCAGACTAAAAGAAACTCAGAGAGCACAACTAAATGCATAGCATTTTACTGTTATTAGTGCTTCCACAGGGTCTGTGGACACTTCTGTTATTTCAGTTCAAAAACTGCTGTATGTGGGAAAAATCTTTCAGAATACAGCAACACAATTTAAATGGTGTTTAGACTTGGGGGGAGGGTGCTGGGGTGTTAATCTTAAACTTACGAGATAAAGTACAGGTTGGGGAATATTGAACCTATCACAGCATATTTTACTTGATGTTTTTCCATGAATTCCCACTTCAACTCAAAGTATTACTCAGGCTTTACCCCAAACCTGTCAATTGTTGGAAACTACAGAGGATTACCTGGTGTAATCAAAGGAACATTTTTAAGTCTTTATGTGGGGAAAACCCCATATATTTAACAAAACATCACAGTAACACTCATGCCACAGTGAAGATGCTGGCATATTACTGTCGTTTCTGTCACTGAGAAACTGTTGTTTAAACCTTCACGGTCACCCCCTAGGATTCTTTCAACGAATTGATACGTGCACAGATTTTCAACGCAGGTCCAAGCTTAATATTCATTGCACTCATAAGGTGATCCTCCTTCAACAGGAGGAGAGCTTGTCCATCAATTTCTTGTGCTCTAAATTCATCCGCAATATCTTGACAACCTACAAGGCAACAGAAAAAAAGAATTACTGGGTTAGAAATGTGCATTCTTAGATGCAATGACTCTGTCCGCACTAGAGCTTTTCAGCTATACAATTTCCAGTGCTCATCCCTTTAGCTTGTAGAACCTAAAGTATATGGAAGAGTTCAATATTATGATGGGAACTTCCTAGATAAACTGAAAGTAGTTTTTACTACAACCGCTAATTACATGCTGTAATTATTGGAGAATTACTCATTGGAAATTTCAGGTCCTAGCAAAGACAGCTTTCTCCTTTCATTAAGAGGAACAATTGCCATGATCTCACAGTTGGAAGAGACTGGCAAAATACCATTGAAATAGCAGTCAAGTAAGAACATAATTCAAGTGGGTTCTTTCCAGCAATAAAAAGATATGCATATTCCACTGCAATGTACAACTCAGAAAATTCACTAAGCTACCATTTCCAAAGGGTGTACGTTATCACCACTGGGTTAAGTAAACAGAATTTTGATTTATGGGCTTTAGTATAACTGTCCCACAAAGACATTCATCATCAGTTACCTGAGTGAATATTCTATACACACCAGTAAATCACTTCACAACTGCAACTTTAAACTAGTTGGATTTTTTTTTTTTTTTTTTAAATAATAAACTCTCTTTCTGAACGTGAAATCACATGGTTTCAGGTTACTGAGGCCGTAAGAAAGAGGACTCTTCATGGGTTGGACTGTCCCAAGTAACTGAGGGCCCCTTTCCACTGAAGAACACTGTGGAAACAAAAGGTTCCTCAAAAGACGTTCTGGACATCTGTTAAGCAGAAGCAGTCAGTTATGCCTGGCTGTATGGCAGCGCTGTCAAACGGACAGATGTCTTCTAACAATGTGAATAAGAGCACTCATTGTCAGTTGTTTATTTGAAGCTTCTTTCCCCATAGCCATGTTTTTCATGGATTTTATATATTTATGTTCTCAATCCAGTGGTCTCTCCATCTGCCTCAGTGCCTTTCACACACATTTTAATTCGTGCTCCACCTTCCATTCCTGCTTTCAATTATTCATCAGTTAAGCCTATTTTTTGACATTTTTGTATTTTCCCGTTCTAAAAGTATACTATTTCAGAGATATGAAAATAGTGTGAAGAACTCTTTTTCCACCTCAAATGAGAGCATTTAATGTCCTCTTGTGTGTTCAGCTTTAAATTCTATAAAGAATAGCTAGTCTGATTTCCTAATGGATTTACAAACGTGAAAAAGACAAATAGAAAGGAAATGTGGAAGGAAGTATAGACATTCAAACCTTAATTCTTTTGGATTATTACTGTCTAGTGGTCGTAACATTCAAGGTTGAAAAAGGTTTGCTTTTCACAAAGAATAAAGCACGATTTTTTTTTTTCTTAATGATTTGTTAAACAGACCTCATGCCACATCTAGCTGCCACTTTATTAAGGAAAGGGGAAAATTAAAAGATCATTTGAAAAGAGAAAGGTAATTTAATGGAATTTTATTGTAGCCTCTGGCTACACCTCTAAACCTCTGTAGTTTAGGTTACAACTGTATAAACGACCAAAACCAAACCAAAACGACCAAAACCCCAAAGTAAAACAGTTACTCTGTAGCAGCTGGCTAACTTAATCAGAACTAAAGACTATTTCCCATAGCATTTAAAACAACGCAGCTTTAATACGTGATAAACACCCAGTTCTTGTGCATTATTTATTGTAACAAGAAATTAGAGTGGTATCTTTTAAAGAAAAAAAAGAATTAGTTTGTCACAAACAGTATTTATATAGCCACTAAAGCCATTAAAATGTTTTAGTGCTTACATGTATTCCATAACGTTTACTTTTAGTATTTCTGGTACAGTGATGCACTAGTGCAGTCCAGCTACAAACTGTACCGCAATCAATCAGAGAACATTCTTCAGGAGCCCAGACTTGTCAGAGAGCTCCTGGAACGGTGCTGCCAATTCCACCTGCCAAGTGAAGATAATGCTGCCAGTAACATGAAGAAAAAAAATCTTAAGACAAGTGACCATTCTCAGGAGGATTTAACAGCTCTAACATCATCATAAAGGTTCTTTTTTATGTGTTGACAACAGACAAAACGTCTGTAAGTCAAGTGGTAAGTAAGTATTTCTGTGAAAGGTATCGCTGTATGTGTATCGCTGTATGAGACCTGAACGTGGTGATTGTCAGCCCACAGCATTTACAAACAATCTGAGAGATCAAGAGAAGTTTTTACATTTAGGAACAAAAGTGGTCCTATTAAAATAGATAAGGTTGTTGTTGCAGGCTTTTTTTCTTTAAGCAGGACATGAAGCATTTCTATGCAACTTCTCCAAAAATACCTTTTATCAAAGTCATTTTGGAAAGTCATTTTGGAAAAGCAAAGGATGAAAGCAAAGGATGAAAGTTGAATGTATTTCAGTTCCCTCATCCAAGCACATGTGGGTATTCTTAAGCACTTTCGCAATTGGTTGTTGTGCAATAACTTGGCTAAAAAAGGATGGGAAGCGGGTGAAAGACCATTAATCTTGCAACTGAAGAAAGAAAGGAGGAACAACTCCGCTGGGGCTTAAACTGTTGCTGTCTCTTCCCCCCAGAAGAAATAAGTAACGGTAAAAGTGTCCTACAATCTTCATTTCTCCAAAAGACTCCAGAGGAATTCAGGAAAAGCCTGACAAGGACACCTGACTCCGCAGTTAGATCCCAGCTACAGACTCTATGCAGAAAGCTGTAAATCAAACCAGATGTCCCTAATGTTTATCAAAAGCTGACAAATCACCATCTCCTAAAACATGGCAGATGGTCTGCATGGACTGCACCAAGTATATATTGCAAAATAGCATAACGAAAGACAATTATATTACTTCTTGTATTGTTCAACTCTGACAGCACGTGAAAAACTATTTTTTCATGAGAGTAGCTTGAGAATATATTGAACAGAATAAACCCCAAGATTGCCAAAAACCATGAATGTAGCCATGTAACAATAAAAATTCTGGTAGGTTGTGAATATCATTTTAAATACCTATTGAACTTTTTTTAAAAAAGTATTTCAGAAATTAGACCTTAATATGGATGGGAATGAGTAATTATAATAAATTTTCATTAAATACAGAGAAATATAAAGTTTGTTTAAAAATCAAAGACTACCTTGTTTATAGAACACAAAAAAAAACCCCCAGATCCAGCAGCTGGTGAAATATTCTAAAAGTAATGGTTTCAGAACAGAAACCACATTTTAAGGATAATAATTTTATTTTCATACTTGCAAGTGAATTATGTTTATATGGTACTTTAAGTTTTCTAGGATAGAAAGTTTCTTCTTTCGCAGAACCTAGGATCAAGAAGTTATTGAATTAACTAGAGCCTCAAATCTATAAAAATAGTAACTCAAAACAGCAGCGATACAGTTATATTCCAGTAACACAGCTGAAGTGCAGAAACATGAATGACCATGTTTGAAACCTAAGGAGCTTTCCTTGTTCACATTGCAGTTCCCAGAAGCAGATAAAGTAACTTCATTGCAATTTATAAACTATCAAAAGACAGGTACTTCGAGGATGACTTTTGCTGATTTAAGATGTCTCTTACTCAATGCTTTGCCTGACGTACTTTACAAAAGATTATCTGTCAGAACCCATGCATATGACTTGGCAATGAAATAATTCCTTACAGGTTATTAGCCTAATGGGGTAACACAGAAAAATGGTTTAGCATTCCAGAAAAACTAGAAAATTAGGAATAACTTAACCCAGGTCAATGTTTTGATATGTGAGTTACATGGGTAAGCAATAAAAATTCTTGTATGACTGCTATTATGGAGACCTGCCTTGTCACCTGGAAGGATTACAGTATCTGATTAGAAAGAATGGCATCCTTGGGAAAGAGTGAGGAGTGAAACTTTAAAGCTTATGATAGTTAGGAAATGATAAATAAATGTCAAATAACCTGTAGATGATATAAAGGTAGCTGTGGATATTGAGCTAAAGAAAAGGTTTGTAAATAAGGAGAAAAAAAAATTATTTTTTTCTGAGAACAGACTGTGTCCACCAGCATGCAGAGCCTATATGCAGAAGTTCTCTGCATTTCAGTTACCCAGCAAAACTATGCAAAACAAAGTTTAGCTTTACAGACAAAACTTGCTTATTCTTTTTTAATGGCTTGTATCAGGGCAGGTTTTTCAAATTTTTCAGTCGTATAAAGGGAAATAACTCTTCTTGCTTTTTCTACTGAATAAGCAGTAAGTAAGCAGGGAAGAGAAGACAGACGTGTAAACGGGAGGAAGTGTGTCTGATCTGCCTACTGACCTCTTGAGAGAAGTCAGACTGAAGGGATGAACAGCTCTAATCTCCATCAGTTGGGATGCAACAGCGGAAGTGCAACTAGTTCTATCAACACGGGATTTGTGCTGAAGGAACAAGCAAGAGGAAACAAATCACATTCCAGTTTCTATCGCCAACTAATGAGTACACTAGTGCTGTTACCTCCTCATCACACTGCTGCTAAAAAACAAGGAACTTTACTGTTAAAAAAAAAAATGTAACAAGTTATTTCACATTACATACCAGGCAAAGAATGTATGAAGGCCCAAACTTCATCAACAGTCCATACTGATGGGTCAGCTTGCACCACTGGTAGCAAGTCAATGCTCTCCGGCATTTTCCTGATTCTTAGTTCCCTAAGTTCACGTTCTCTCTCTCTTTCACTCTGCCTTCGCAGACGGGTGGTCATGGCAGTCGGAACAGCATCTTCATGAGAAGCCATATCTTCTTCTGCAGATGGATAAGTAATTGGAAGCTGGAAAATGTAGTACAAATACACTACAGTATTATATTTTATTTGCAATTCCCAAAACAATGCCATAGTTTTAAGCAAATATTCCACAGACCTGTCTAAGAAAATGATCTCGCGACGCCCCATCAGGGCCACTCGGTCGACGCCCGCGTCGCCCAAGACTTTGGCTATCTGATTTCCGATTCCAACGGCTGGTCTTGTCTGATGTAAACAGCCCAAATTTCTTAGTGCAACTAAGGCTGTGCCTAAAGAAGTAAGATATATTCAGTGATGCACTAATAGTTTTTTGGACTGAATTCAATCAAGTAACCATAAAATTACAGTGTTGTAGAAATGTTGCCTAATTAAAGACAACACCAGCTGCCACAGAAATACAAGAGAAAGGTATCTCAAAGGCCATTTACTCAAACCCCTTGTCTTGATGCAAGATCTAGATCATCCCTGGAAGATGTCCATCTTTCCCATTCTTAAAAATTTTCCATGATAGAAATACCTTTGCATTTTATTACATAGTCCAAACCCGCTTCTCTAAAATGCCCACTAAAAGCCTAAAGTCACATTGTATCTTTTGCTCCCATTTTCCCTACCTGGCTGATATCCAATCAAGGGAGGATGGAGGCAAAAAATCCCAATTTAAGATTAAGGGGCCAAATACCTTCTTAAGATTGTTTCACTGGTATTGTCCCAACAAGCACTTAATCAAAAATACACATTCCCACTACTTAAAATGGGAATGTCTCACATGGGGGATTAAAACAGTAGCAGACATAAGAGAAAGATGGTCTCTAGGCTCACCGATGCAAAAAAAAAGAACTAAGTGGTGATTAGAAATGGGAAACTATTCCCCATTTCCAAAACACCTGGGATTAAATATAAATTTTCCAGCTGTAATGATGAAAGATATTACATTCAGATGTCGACTATTGAATTCTTCCTCTCTCAACCAAAACAAAATAAAAGCAACGTACTAAACCCAAAGAGAAACAGAAACCAGCCATTTTCCTCTGCCACCCACGTACAAGCAAATGGCATCACTTACTATTTTCAAGAACAGAGAAGCTTTAGAAAGCACTAAATTATTTATGTTTATGAATATCTCTATTTTACTCTATGCAAATAAAGAATTTTTACACTGTTACTAAAAGCATTTAAGAATGTTTTTTTGTCTATGCAGCATTTCAATTATGCCCAGATAAATTCACTGGGGTTTTTTCCCCCTAGCATCACACAAAACTGAAAGAAAGCCCACCCAGCCCAACATTCTTTCTCCGACATTCCCCAACATCAACGGGAAGACAACAGGACTATGAGAAATATATAACGATTTCTGGGCCGTGAACCTCTGCACCAATTTCCAAACACTGAGCAACCCGTAATGAATTTCTCTTCCGTGATACCCATCACCTTCCCATAAGCCCAACAGCGTTCATGGCACCCTCTGAAAAGAGGTCCACAATTTTACTGTAATTCCCTTTGTCTGTCTTCTTGAAATATATTATAATCTACCATAGACCTTTGTACCCATATATTCTGATAATTCAGGTAGCAGGCAGTCATGTTTTACTGTTCCTTTATTTTCCAGCATCAGATACTATTCGCGTGCTATCCATTAACCAGATAATGATAAGCAATAACTAGACAGAGTACCTTTTGGCACAGGATGTGGAGCAAAATCTTTTTGACCGTAGAAACTTATTAGAATATCCCATTTTTCCACAAAATTCACACTTCAGAAGTTCATTTTCAATTTCATCCAGTCCCTCTAAAAAAAGGAGTGAGACATAAAGCAGTCAGTTTCAGTGACACAAAATTATGTTCAAATTTCTCATCTCAAGCAGGCAGGTAGAAGATTTTAAAATGCCTAACACATCTAATTAAAAACTTTGATTAACAGAAAATTATGCAAAGCTAAGCAAGTAATAGATTTCACTCTCTATGGAAAAGATCTTGAGCAAACTGAACCTTACTGAACCTTCAATTAAGTTATTAAATAAACTTAATCAGCTTTTTTGTTAAATTTCAAGCCATTCATGAGCAAGTATTCCCTCAAACATAGTGAACAATTAAAAAGAAGTGTTACAGTCCTCATGAATTGCTTATAAGGAGTTCATTAAGAGAACCGGACATTCCACAGTCTAAATCCAAGCTCTCCTCTAATGACATAATGCATTAACCTTTTAAAATACTTTACTTGAATAAGCAACTGCTACAACCAAAGAGACTTGTAAAAGGAAGTAAAACACTGAATCTTATCTGTGAAAAAGATAAACTGCATATAAGGAAGAAATGGATTATATAGCATCTACTGATTTACAGGCTACTGTTACAGAATATTTTTCTGTTATTGGTGAGATGAGGAGGCACTTTTCCTGCTCCTTGTGAAGAACTCAAACACCAGCTGAGAGAAGCATCAGTGAAAGAAAAAGCAAAAAAGCCAAAAGAAGACCACACAAGGCACCAAGGCAGCATCCGTGTCACATGCTGAATGTCTGTGCTCTCTTCTGCTGGAAGCATATTTGGTGGGTAAAGCATGGTTTGTACAGTTTGGAATAATGCCACCATATCTGCAAACCAGCTTGCCTCCTGGCACGGGAAAAAAACGACCTTTATCCCCATGCACCATCTGTGAAATACATCATAAGGAGCGAAGGAGTGAAACTGGCACAAACTGAAATGTAACATCTTGTGGTCACTCAGGTTAAGTAAAAGAACTGCCACATGGCTGCAACCACAGACAAAATACATTGCTCAAAAATTCAGAGAACTAAACAAACATACATTTGTCCCACATTTCTAATTTACCCAAGCCACTCCTTCATCTACTTTGCCTCTTGCCATTCACCTTCTGCGTTCATACTTTCAATTTTACATAATTAGTTGAAAAAATTGCAAACTAGCTTTTTGTTCTAAACTCTTTTCTTAGTTCTGATGCCGGCTAATGCAAATGCAGGTATCAAAGTTTAATCGAAAGATTTTAACTGTGAATTTGTAAACATCTGTTTACTCACTAAACTGCTTGCTAACACTAACTACTGTACCGGCAAGGTAACAAAAAAGCACTTGTGCAGAAAGAGCTGAAAATACTGAAAAGGGTATTTGAGTAACATATCTGATGTATCAAGACTCAAAGACATAACTGAAGTGAACAGCACCGTCAGACTGCAAATTACCACATTGCAAGTCTCAAATTTAATAAGCTGGTGTAACACAAAAGTAAAAACTGGAAATTGGAACATTCCCAAATCTGACCAACCTTGCAACTGAAGTTAAATACCAGAAATGCATCTTTCAAATAAGTCACTCACTCTCTAAAAAAAAAAAAAGAAAAAACCCTCACTCTGAATCCAGGTCATGCTATGTGGAAAAAAGTGACAACGGAGTGAAGCAAAAATTGATGCTAAGAGCCTTGACTTTTGCATATTACGTGCTTCTACCATACATGCAATCATACCCTGGTTTAGCATCAGAAAAATCTCCTTTGCTCAACTTCTGGATACATGGATGTGTCTCAATGCTGGATGTTTCCTACTAGTTCATCTAATATGTAGTTGTAAATTGTGTACATAAACCTAACACTGGCTGTCAGGAACAGTAACTAAAACCAAAACCATGAATGTTTGAATAATTCCATAAAACAACAGACAAGTTTTTTGAGATCTAAGAAACAACATAGCATTAATACTGAAATGTTCTTAGGGAATGCTATCGAAAACTGAATTAAGATCTACTGTAACAAATTAAGGACAAAGTAACTATTGCAAACAGAGCTTCAAATATTCTAGAAGACACACCAGACCACAAAAAGTTTCTTTTGTTTGAAATATTTTGGGTGAAACAAGGTATTAAAAAAACCACCTGTGCTCTTGATCAATGAAGTTTATTTAATAGCAATTTACTAAACAATTTAATAAGCACAGTCATGAGCTAAGAGATTTATAAGTCTCATTGTGTGTCTAGAAAGGTAGTATAACTCCATTGAGCTGTAAAATAACCAAAAAACGCCAAACAAGTAATACAATTTACCAGGTGACTTTTTTTTTTTTTTTAAAGCCTCTTGTGCTTGATGCTTTCATGTCACTGGACTTCCCTCAAAGAACTCTTTAAATGGAAGCCCTCACTGGGAGACAAGACCAAAAATATAACAGCAATTTTAAATTAAGTGAAACAAAGGTTTATAAAACTTCCAGTCATACTGTGACCCTCCGCTATTAATATGCCAGATGCTTGCCTTCTAAAATTTAGTCTGCCATGCCCACGTCAAGTTTTGTGAAGAATAATGTATAGGCCTCAAATTATTTTACAGTAGAATATTGTGTGATATATTTAAAAAATGGACTCTGAAAAAACTGTTTCTTCATTTTTCTATGCAGACAACTTAATTACAACATAATCAAAAGAAAGTTACAGTTACAAAGCAAAGCACTTCAAATACCTGCCACCGCCTAAGCTAGGCTGTCACGGCAAATTGAGAAGGGCTCTGGACTATACTGAGATATACTAGTAAACGCAATCATATAATCAGCCATAATTTAGGAAATCCTGGTTCATATTTCATTTTCAGGCACTTTTGCCACAGTTTCTGACTTCTTTGCACAAATGCTATATCAACATGTAGGACTGCAACCCATCAATATTTCCTTTCAGTGACATGCTTCCAAGTTCAACCAGCTCCTAGTAAAAATCAGTGCTAAAAATAAAAATATACTTTAATATATTTTAAGCAGAGATACATATCCACCTGAGTGGTAAAGTAAATCGGCCTTAAGCAAAAATTCCAACCATGTTTACTTTACTTCACTACCAACTAATGCTCTTCTTGAATTCAGAATGCTTTCTAAGGAAAGCTTTTACCTTGTTTGCAATCCTTGACTTGGGTCTGACCCAACACACTTATAAGCAGTAATGGATACAAATCACTGCGGTAAAAAATAGTGTAGCAGAATCTAATAAACTAAAAGACTGAATTTGGAGCTAATTTGTTTGCGGAGATACACAATGGATGCAGCCAACTTCCCTATTGCACTTCAGTACTGTTCACCAAGGCAGAAACCACAGTAACTAACAAAATGGCATTGGGCTTGTCATCTTGAAAGCTCCCATGAGAAAAGATACGGGGGTGGACTGTCTTAACTAAGTGACAATTTTCAATGCTTGGAGTGGAAAGTAGCTGAGCACAGCTATGGTGACACACTGCCCTGACTTCTTCCAGCCACTTCCTGGATGCAGACCTGTGGCAGCAGCAGGCACTGTATTTGTCCCTTCTTACCCTGCTCACTACAGTCTTGGTACAAAACAGGGAAAAGAACTATTTTACGAGAATGAAACTAAGAGTTGCATTAAGACAAATTTAAACAGATCACCAAAACC
Organism: Dromas ardeola; assembly: GCA_013398915.1. NCBI lineage: Eukaryota > Metazoa > Chordata > Aves > Charadriiformes > Dromadidae > Dromas > Dromas ardeola. The sequence continues at coordinate 379,562 of VYZM01000251.1, read as the reverse complement.
AGCTCCTGTGCAATCGCTCAAGCTGTGCAAGAGAAAATCCAGAGGTGGCTGAAAAGTTCTTGACTTTCAAATCTTAGATGAATTTATACAATGGTACGAGTTCTGGGCCAGGCAATGGTTTAATTGCCATTTCATAACGCTCGTGAGGCTACCTACATTTGGGCTTGAACAGTAATAGTGGTACAGTGGAACAGTAACACAACCAAAATAGTTCATTGCTGAGTTCTGAAAAATCCATTATGATGATTATGTCGGGTACTGCATGGAGAACTCAATTTTGCTCATGAGTTGTGCCAGAGACTACCGTATTCTAAGCAGGACAAGCGCACAGTTTCTTGACATTCGTGTCCATCTACAGCAACTGGTGTTATGATGTGTAGCTAGTAAAGAACAATTGAAAATAGTTTCTATTAGAGATAGTGTAAAGACTGGAGAGAGATTTCAGAAGTACAGACAAGATCAATTCTGTAATACACATGGAACTGAAGGGGAAAAAACCTGCATATTTAAACAAAAACTACAAACCTTCTGCAATCATATCCTCTATCTCTGTGTCCGATGAATTGTCTGCATGTTTTGTATTCTGCAAGTCTGACTCAACACACACAACGCTCATGATTTGACCCTCCACGAGCAATCTTTTTTCTGCAGGCTGTTCTACCAGCAACGATGAACGACTTACCTATTGCAATAAAACCAAAGCAACAGTGACTAACAGAACAATGAATAATTGAAAACAGTATTTGCAATTCAGCAGTTCTACCTGAGCCTAGAATCAGTTCCTATTCTGTGCCAACAGAATCATTATTATATAGTGCCAAAGCTCTCAATACCATTTCTCAAAGAAATAGAGACTCGCTCCTGCTCTGCAGAGTTTGGAATTACATTTAACAAAGGAGGAAATGCATTATATCTAGAGAAATGAAGGAATGGGAAAATGAGAGACATTAAATTAGTTAATAAGGCAAGCTCATAGGTTTTAAACTGTCCATTTGGGGATTTAAATTTTCAACAGTAATTCTTACCAGACACAGTACTAATCACATCAAGCTCAGTAAGGGGCTTGGCCAGTGCTTTAAACAACAAAATTTTAACATTTTAGAATTTTAACACAGACTCATCTCAGAGGTTTAAATTAAGGTATGTAGGAGACAGACAAACGTAAAAAGAAGTTATTGCAAATGGTAAAATCACTCTCTGTAGTTATCTCCGGATACAGCCTGTCTACTCCACTGTGTCTCTGTTTTCATTTAAGTACCTTGTCATCCAGTGATACTGGCAAGCCAAACAGTAGCATGAATTCCGATTATGTACGTAAGACAACACAAGCAGTACACAAGTGTACTGAACGCTGTAGGAAACAGGTTACCAATCAGTGGAAAAAAGGTCAAAACCAACATTTGAAAAATGATTCAAGATCTAAATAGCTACTAGCCACAAACAACATCATCCTTAAAAGTAGTTTGTTTTAAAAACTAGTAGTAAAAAAATTCATAGTGACTCTTACACTTACAGGGAACGGCTCTAACCCCTCCTGAATCACAAAGCCTTCAATAACATGGGTCAGGATCTGTGGTTTAACAATAGCCTGCGGAGGTTTATTTTCTAGGCTAGGAATGCTATTGGGCATTGATGTGCTGTTGCTCCTTGTTGTTGCTGCTGGGAGCAAAAGAGGTGGTGGTGGAATAGAGGCATGTGAAGGGTCACATGGAGATTTAATTACTGAGGCACTGACTGATGATGTCACTGAAGGGAGTCCCCCATGTTCTGAAAAAAATAACAAAGTACGTTATGTTTTTATCATTTATATCCAACCATTGGCTCAGAATTCTAGAACTAAGAGGTGATAAACACACCCATCTCTGCACCCATCATCCTGTAACACAAGCTTTTCCCTATGGTTTATAGATTTTACCTTCAAACCAAGATAGTTTTCCTCAACAGACTATTCCACCAACAAACTGTTCTAATGTAAACATTTTCCTTTACTCAGCACCTACTAACTATAAGCATAGTTGGCCATTAATTACCTACACAAATCACAAATCCGTAAGTCAAGAGCAGAAACCGGTATTTTCAAACACTGGATCCTCAAGACTGAGCAGCTGCCATCTTTCTAACAAAAGAATTTATTTTCAGGGATGCTCTGAGCCTCAATAAGCTGCAGGGTCACAAGTACATACAACATCAAGCCACTAAGCACCAAAAAGCATCCAGTTACGTGTACGGAATATATACACACACACACTATACTATATATAGAGAGAGTTTATATTTGTGTATTTAGCAGATTGGGGAAGTTACTTTAGTTTGCAGGACAACAATTTATACAGGCATGTATATCTTACACTGAAGAAGAAAAATGTTCATTGGTAGCTTTTGCATTAGAACAGCTCCTTACTGTGGCATATAAAAAAAATGGTGCCAAAAAGAATCATACAGTGTAGTCAACCATTCTGACAGCAACTTCTGATTGCTGACCCCGATTCTGTAAAATCAATCTTCACACCAGATCAGTCTGCGTATTTTGCCCATATCACACAGCCATCACTTAAAGATTAATTGGAGATTGACAATCCTTTTAAGATTTTAGTATAAAAGTATATGCTAAAGAGCTCAAATAAGCATTTTCCATGCTCTATGTTATCCAAATATATATATATACACGCTACACCTTTGGGACTAAATAATTTTTCTTACCACATGGATTTCTAATGTACTTCATACAGTTTCCTTTACTTAAAAAATTATAGCACTATATTATAAAAAAGATCAAAATCATAGATTTTTATTTTAAAACACCAATAACGAGTAGAAGTTTCTAAGCAGAACAGCTACCTTAGTTTGACATTTGTTCTCACCTGACGAAGGATCTTCTGAATTAAGTGCCTCTCCGTTCCCCAAGGGTATGGCTGGTGGAGACAGAGTGGGTGGTGTAGGTGTTCTAGCCATATGAACACAATCTGAATCCTCGGGCATCTCTTCTTCACATACATTCTCCACTTGGTAAATCTGCATCCAACAAACTATTGCTTTAGAGAGATTTCCATTCTACCTTAATACCTTAAAAGAGTTGCATAAATACAGTTTTTAAAATAAATTACCAGTTAAAATGTTAAAAGTATGCTAATCTCCTAATAAAATGCTTCCCAAATCCTAGTAAAATAGTTTCCAAACTGGCTACAAAACAATGAACTCTGGGGACATCACAATGTCTATCACAGTGAAATTATAGTATTTTGTTACAAATAGCAAATTATAAAGAGGCACAGTTCTATCAAACAGGCCAGACAACTTGACTTTCTCTATGTCTTATCTTTATAGTTTACTGTATTTTTATTTAAACACACATTTGTAACTATTTAAACAGTTCTGCACAATGCAAGCTTTATAACAAAACGACAAGTCTGCAAATTGTTCTCTATCTTATACTGCACTGTAATCAAACTGAGTATTTCCGAAGAGTACACCAAGACTATCAAGCATTAGTGGTTATAAGAGATTATAAGGTATTTTCCTCAAAACTATTAAAGTAAATTTACGTGAATTACTGACAGCCAGTTTAGCAGATTAGGATGTAAAACACCACTTTGTCAAAAGCAAACCTGGCTTCTACTCTTTTGCCCAGTTTCTACATGAAGCATCAGAGAGCTGAGGCTATCATTAGCCTCTTAATATAAATTAAAAATAAACAGCACACCTTCTTCCTTAGCCCGTTGGTAACCTGAAAAAAGCCTACAAAAGCTGTTCATTCTTTTGCTCACATTAATCTCATTAGCATGTTACCACTAAAGCCTAGCAATGCCATCTTAAATGTCAGCGTTATACGCGTTACCGTGTTATTTCACTGATATTTCACTCTACGTGATTTTGGGTCAGTGTGAGTGAAGCTGAAACTTTCAGTTACAAACTGCAGACGTCTGAGACTAACACTGAACTAAATTAAAATGGCAGCGATGGGGAACACCAAGACAGCATCAAAAATTCCTCTATTATGAAGAGGATCTTTTCAATGTTAGTACAAAATTAATTATCCAGAACTCTACTATCTGAATAATCTGCTATATGCCTTTGTACCTAGTATAGAGATGATTCTCCTACTCAGAATTTCAATTGCCTGTATTATATTTGCACTAATATAAAGAGGTAAAAGCTTACAGTCTATATGGTGTATTTATCAAAATTCATTTTGATGTAAGCATTGACATATATTTACTTGCTTTTTTTTAACTTTAGATAAGCTGCAATTTCATTAGGAGGCAAGATTTTACGTCAAAAAGTTGCACTCTCATAATTCTTGGCTGATACTGTTGACTGATGATCCATTACAAAATGCAAAAAAAAAAAATCAGAGGAAAATGTCTATTGTCTTCTTAAAACTCATTTCTGTAATCAATAGTTTTCTTCTGTTGCTCTGTCTAGCACGTGGTTTAGCTCCCTCTGAAGTCAATGGGCCGGATTTAGGGAAGCTGAGGATAAAGAATAACGGACCGTAATATTACCACTTACCACTGGAGTTTCAATTGGTACTGATGGCTGCACTTGAAGATTTACTGCAACAGTCTGTGGTGGCGGAAGAGTCTGAAATGGCAGCTGGACCAAAGCTTCTGCAGCAGGAAGTTCTTCCTCAGAAACCAAAGTGTTTTGAACCAAAACCTGGCCCTGGGACAGAATTTCAGGCTGCACTTGTAAAGACTGCACAGACTGCAATGGCAGTTGTTGAATCTGGGTTGAGGATGTTGACAGCTGAGGAGGAGCTGCAAGAGGGATAGGTGTGGACTGCAAGGCTGAATATTGCTGGTGTGGTGTCGAGGACACGATCTGTTGGCCTGGGGAAACTAAGCTGGGCTGATCTACTGAGCCTATATGTACAGCAGGGGAAGATGGAAGTGGAAGATGCGACGGAAGATTAAGTGGCTGTGCAATTGGTCGAACTGGATTGGTAGAAGTCTGCTGAGGAGCAGTCTGCTCTGGCTGAAGAGCTGTTGGCACGAGGGAGTTTGCTTGTGACTGAATAAGTGCTTGAGGGTGAATAATTATTGTGGGTGACTGACTAGGCGAGTGAGAAGGTGGAGGGGACACCACTACTGACTGCTGAGCTGACTGGGACGGAGTAGGAGACAGTGTTAGAGGCGGAGGATGGATGTGAATAGGGGAGCAATGAGACTGGACACTGCTGGGAGCTGGAGGAAGACCATGGCTTGGGAGTGGTAGACAGTGCTGTGACGGAGGGGGTTCCTGACCCGAAGGAGTCTGAAGTGCAATTGGCTGGACTTGCTGCTGCTGTTGCAGTATCAGCTGATGATGGGAAATCTTTGGAGGTGGTGAATGAAGCGGGATCTGCTGATGTTTTACTAGAGAATGAGGTTGCAATGGAGAATATGAAGCTGTGAGGGGGGGAAAAAAGTGACAATTAGTTTTTATTTCTTGAAGTCCAGAGAACATTATAAAAATATTACAAGAAAGGAAGTTTTTACTTTACAGTAAGACCAGCACAATTTTTTCAACCCTTTGAATCTATATTTAGAAATATCTTCTTTGACAGCATATAGTACACAAGAACAATTTATTAGTGGAATATATCAATTTCCATAGCAAAATGCAGCAATGAATAAAGGAATATAGCCATGCTTTTTACATATATATATATACACACACACACAGAGGTAGTTCCTATATAAAAGTATCTAAACTTATCTTTTTGGTGCTATTTCTAAGATTATTGCTGGAACACCCTTTGCTTATTTAAGAATTTCACGCAACTTTAAATGGATTTAACTTTTGCTTTGAAACAAACTGGAATGGAAGAGATAACGTGTCACTATCAACAGGATTTATTGATAACTGCTAAGTTGAAGTTCAGGTAAAACAATTTTAAGAGACTAAACAAAATTCCAAGAGTTCAGTAGGAATTAAAACCTTTCCAAGTATGTGCCTGAACTTGAACACACAGACTGAAAGGTATGAATCTAAAAATAGTGCAGCTTCCAGAGATATCACATCACCTTTAAGTGAACCAGTGACTCGCTAGCAATTCCTTACAGCGCGCACACACACACACCCCTTTTCCTTCACAAGCAAACAACTTCTTGCTTTGTCTTTTCCACTTGAGAAACAACTCATTTATGTTGTCTTTTTTGTTATTTATTCTGATAGTGAAGATGGAATTTTTCCTTTCAGAAATGAGTTCTAAGAGCATTAGGGATCAATTCCCCAAGAATGTCTGCCTCGCAGTCTTACTCCTCCTCTAAAAGCTGCCATTAAGCCAAGCTAAATTCCACAGAATTCAGACCAATTACCCAGACTACCTTTACTCTTTCAAAATAAAGAAGCTAAAATGCAAATACATTACATGCAATGTAAATGCCTATCTAACCAACTGCATGCTTATTTTGATTTATCTCTTGATAGGAAATACTAAGACTCTGGAGCACTATCACCTATGGATTTATAAAAGTACTTGATATAAGAACATTCCGATGACACAGCCAAGACAGAAAAAAACACCCCGACAAAACCAAAACCCCAGCAAAATAGATTTTGATGAGGGTAAGAGGTTTGAGGTGGTTTCAGACCACGTATTGCTTCCCAGAGACTGGGGATGACATGTCCTGACAATAAACATACAGACTGATCAGTAATGAGAATCATGTTTGTACTGCGATTCAGCTGTGTATTGCAATTGCTATATTGTGCTTGTATTGTGATTTAAGAACATGGCTGTATCACACTCCTAGAAGTCCTGTGTAACATCCAACATCAACAAATAAGTAAATTTACATTAAACTCTCTCATGGAATATTTAAGAGAACCTAGTCAAAGAGCACTGGACTCTGACAAAGCCATAACATATAAATTAACTTTAATTAAAATAACTTTCTTATAGCTCCATTTTCGTCCTACCTGGTGTTATTAAGTGATGTATGCTTGAAGTCCTTGTGACTGGAGTACTCCGACACTCTGGAGTTGGGCTCTCGCCTTTTCTATTGCTTTCTGAGGGATCTAGTTGGCTGCCCTTGGAACTGGTTACAGGTTTATTAGGGCACAGAGACAATGACTGAGTTTGACTGCTGCTCTTTGGTGGGCCATTCTGCGAACTTGACAATACACCCAATTTCTGACTGCGCAATGTCAAGTTCTGAACCTGGGAAATGAGCAAAAGGTGAAAAAACCCAAACCATATAAACAACTATGACAAACATCTAGGCAAAAATAACAAAAGAACAACGTTATGTTTTGCTTCTCGTCCCATGTGATCAAAACACATGAGAAGTTAAAAATCTGCATATCAAAGCATCTTTTAAGACACAGAATTTAGAGAAGAATAGTCATCTTAAATTACTTCAGTGATAAAGAAAATAGAGGAAAGTCTTTTTTCTTATTGAACTTTTAAAAGAAAGTGTTCATTACATTAATTTAAACTTGCATTTTTTCTCTTTTATTGTGCTTTCAAAGTGAATGACACAAAGCATCTTAAGCAAATGCAATTTTTTTTATACTGACGTTGCAGAAGTGCAGTGGTCTGTAAGTATGTTTGCAGGGACTACATAAACCAGAGCCCTGGGTAGTCAATGGGATCAAAATCTGCTGTATGTTATCCATGTCCTAACAAACCTAAGCCCTTTATTTCTACAGCAATATTAATGTAGCTTTTCATCATGACACTTCCAATGTCACATGAAACAAAAGGTTTGCCTTCTGAAAGGTAAATCAGTCCGTGATTATTTTCACTAATGTCTGTTATACCACAGCCAGATTTTGTGCATAATGATGCCAGCTTTCCAATCCTACATCCTGAGCTAGAATTTTATTTTCAAGGATAAAGACTACCCTTGCAGCACTAATTTACGTCTTACTTTACATAATCCCTTCCACATTGAACAGTCAGTACTTGTATGATGAACGGCTAGTTGACATTCTACTTCTCACTGCTCAGTGCGTTACCACACGATGGTTTCAAATCCTGTTCTGAAGACAACAGTATTTGTTTCCTCATTGGCATGCACGCGGCATTTACCACAATCTGATCTCTGTGAGTACAAATCAACCTTCAGCACGCCTCAACAGATAAGGTAACTGATCTGAGATGTCCAGGTCATACATGAGGGGGACACATGTGAAAAGAAAAAAGTATGAAAGCAGAAGGGAAGAAGAGTAAGTAGGAGAGAAGTGTCAGTTCACCTAACCGGCCACGTTAGGTGTGCCATTGAGACACTGCTAATCAATGATGAACTTCTGAGTTTCTCTGATACTTCTACATGGAAGACAATACTGTGAGATCACCATACTGTACTTTCACAAACATCTTGGCTAAGTGTAATATACACATCTATGTATATAACCAAATGCATTTTTTTTCTTAACTGGTATTACCAGCTTGCTCGGGTTTGCTTATATGGTAAACAAAGACATTTCTCTAAACCCAGTTGACTGAAACGCCAAGGACATATTTGTCACAAGGTAAAAAAAAAATAAAATGTTCCGGTGTTGAAGCTTTTCCATTGCCTCACTGACTACAGGTGAAACTGGATCTTTGCAATGTCATTGCTGCTATAGAAACTACCAGACAACCAAGGTTAACAACATCTGGCAATAGGGCAGTACTGAACATTGAGAGGGGAGAAGAATGGTTTGACAGGGTCACCACAGCAGCTCATCTGACTGAACAATGCTCTATGGCCTGGGGTGAGATTCTACTGTCCCTCTGCAATGATGTCTCAGGACGTTACAGAGTCACGCAGACTTGTGCAAAGTAGGCCTCTAAAACCCTACGGAAAAGAAGGATGAAGACTGTAAAGTCATACGCTTTACCTTGAACATAAAAGACAAAGATAAAAAAATGCAAAAAGAGCTGCCAGCCCATCCAGTAACCTCTCTGCACTTTCCAACTTGATCTGCAGAATCTGGAGGAAAGAAAGGCAGCTGTGGTAAAGGATAATGAGGCGCGGTAACTCCAACACCGAAGGGGCAGTCTGCGTTTTCAATGAGGGCTCAACTAATGAACTTAACGTTGTGAGCTTGCTCACCAACATCCTTCATAAATACACAGTTGGATTCCAGCAAGCTCTGGCCCACTCACATACCTAATGGAAAACCAAAGGGAAGGCAAGCTTCAATGATTTACCATTTACCACTGTCTCCGAACAGTGACACATCTTTAAGGTCTTCGCATCGTCAAAAAGGAAGCAGACTCAGATGACATTTCATCGTAAGTAAATGAACTTTTTTCTTTGGTTGTTCAACTTGCACAGAAAGAGTTCTCAAAAAAACTGAGCGGCACTGCAAATAAATGCAGGCACTGAGCAAGTCGAGGTTCTACTCATGAAGTGAAAAGTAAAAGCTCTTGAGGATCTGTGAACAACAAATCACAGATGAACTAGTAAGCTATTACATATGATCAGTTCTGCAGATCGTCCCTACAGAAGACTAATAAAAAAGACGACAAACCAGGTTCTAGAAAAACCATGGCTCTTCTCTAGTGATATGTCCAATCAAAATGCCTGCAGGCAAGGAGAAAAGTCTATGGATAAATAGATGCCTGGGCAAATAAAACATCTGGGATGAGATTATTCTCATGTTTCTGTGAGAGGCTAACAGCTTATGCTAATCAAGACACTTTAGCAGTCACTCTTGAAGATGAAAAGACCAAAAGACGACACCTGTACCTGCTTGTGTGTTTTTGAAGGGGATGCTCCTCAAGTGTATAAGGACATCATATGCGACCTAACAAACTCAATCATAACAAACCTGCATAGTGCCACAAACACTCTAATGACAGACTCCGACTTTGTTTCTGCAGTTAAGAGGAATCTATTCAACATGGGAAGCCAAAGGTCAACTGAGATTTTGGAAGCAATAGTAGGAAGGCTTCACCACGCCCTTTTATTAGGGCCCAGTGGTAAAAGCCCCAGTCTCACAGTTCAGCCTATAATAGCATGGTTCCCATTAGACCAGTCAACTGGTATGATTTACTTAGATTTCTGAAAGATTTCTAAACAAGGTCCGTTTACCAAAGGCTTTAAAAGAAACTGCTAAGACAGAAGATCTTTCACAGGATCATCAATTCATCAGATAAATGTTTGCTTTTCACAGCAGAAGACTGTGATAAATATGTTCCGTAGATATTTGTGCTGTGCCGTATGTTTTTTCCAGATGATATAGAAATATGTTGAGCAGTGAAAAGATGATACAAGTTCAGCTGCTAACATGAAGTTATTCAAAGTAATAAAGATGAGAGCTAAATATGAAGACCTGAAATGTCATATCCAGGATCACAATTTTACATATAATACGATCACCTCTAAATGTATGATGATGGTAAATAGAAGACGCTGAAGTTATACATAACCAGTACCCATTAGTAGTTTTTATAAGCAGGTAAAACTTAAGCACGATGTTTCCTTACATCTCAGTTTTGGCCCACCCTATTGGACATACCTTTAAAAAATTTACACAAGCTCACCTGAGTAGCTGCAGACTGACAGGAAGATGAGGAAGATGATGAGACAACAGGAATGTCAGACTGGACAGCAGCCACAGTGGTTGCAGGAGTGAAAATAAGCTGTTAAGCAAGAAAAAATACCTGGTAAAATACTGAAACTTTGAAAATATGTGAAAGAAACACACTATTTAAAGAGAGATGCATGTTACACACAGTGATGTACAGCTTTTTTCCTTGCAGATGAACTTACTCAAAGAATACCTTTCTCTCATATACGCGCACGTATTATTCTTCATACAAGCATTTTAAAGAGAACTTTTCCTTTAATATTACAAATTAGTGAAACAAAGGTAAAAAACATCGAGAGCAGCCCAATATCTACAGTGCTACAGAAAGAGAACTTAGAAAATCTTCTTATCTGTCAAAATGTTATTTAACAAGCAGAGTTGTTATACCAACTTTACCTAAGCTAATTAAGTTTCATAACAAGAACAGGTATCATACAACCAACCTGAAATTACTAACTTCCAGCATACCTAACTGCCATTAATTTCTTTATAGGCAATGTAGCAAAGACAAGCTTTATGGAAGGCTTTGAAGAGAGATCATTAGTTAGTCTTCCACGTTTTTAAAAAGATCTCAAATGCTAGGAGTGGCTTTTGCTTTAAACTGCCTTTATCTCAAACCGTAAGTTTTCTCTTTTACACTTCTGATTCTCTCCCCCATCCCACCGGGGGAGAGTGAGCGAGCGGCTGCGTGGTGCTTAGCTGCCAGCTGGGGTTAAACCACAACACCAGTGCACTGGAAAACAATACAGGCAGACTCCAGTATGCCCTTCTACATAGCCAGGAAAGACAGGTGCTCTTTTTGTATTTTTCCCATGTTTGATCAATTTAATAACTGTAGTACGACCAGGCTAAAAACACTGAAGCAAACTTCACCAGGGAACTAAGTTACAGCAATCCTTTTATTTCTGATGTCTACAGTGTTTCAGAAAACACATGTTCACAAATTAGTGACTAAATTTTCAGTGCTATCTGAAACGAAAGAAAAATATTTATAAATTAATTTATAGAAACACAATAAAACTCGAAACGGTTAAGATTTATTGGAGGGGGTTGGGGAGGGGACCACAACGGATGGACCAAAACCAAGCTTAAGAACTGTAATCAAAACTTACCATTTGAGCTCGTAGATACATTTGAGCCTGGCTTGCACTCAGGGTCGGAGAGGTGCTCCCCAGCAACATAGTCTGTTGGGTAATACTGCTGCTGGTGGTGTTGGAGGTCTGTGAACGGCTTATTATCTGTGCAGGTGTAGGAGAGGTGGAGAGGTTAATCTAAGGAAACAAAAATATTGCTTCTGTCATGGAAATTCATTCATCCTAGGGTCTAAAGCCAGAAAGCCTTTGACAAAAATGGCAGGGGCAGTTGAAATCTCTGAACTGTAAAGATACCAAAAATATATTGAGCCAATCATCACAAAACTGGATTCTGGCAAGATGATACATTTTCATTCTTAAACTGCAAGCAACCATTTAGCAGTAAATAATAATAATCAGTTACAAGTATAAACAATGATATTATGGTGTCTGAAAAATATACCTCATAGAAATACACATTTACAGAACATGTAGCATGAGCTTGAAATATGTTAAGAAAAATACCTGATTTTTAATATTTAAGCATCTATAAATGTTTATGTTATCTGACTGGACTGATACCTTCTGTTATGGTTGTTATACAACCTGATCAGGACATTTGTTTGTGACACCATATACGGACTTTGATTCCTCATTCCACATATGCACATTTGAAAATGACTGGAGACTAAAGCTTTCTACAATTTCACATGAAATGCTCCTCAACAATTGCTCTTTAGCATCTACTCAAACAAAAGCCGTTGTGGTTTTGGTTTGCCTTTTTTTTTTCTTTTTTTTTTTTTTTCTCCTAACCAGTCTAACAGAGTTAAGTGCCCAGCTCTTTTTCATCACTTACTCAAAATATTTCCTTGAAAAATCCCAGCCCAATTATTCTGTTAGTTTAAAATCAGACATCTTTAAAGACTTCCCCTCCAAAATTTAATGAATGAATGATTTTACTTCTAACAACTGTAAGCCAAAGCAATGCTATGAGAGCTTAAAAAAATATACAGTTAAACCACTGAAGCTATGCACTGAAGTCATGAACAGCTTGAGGGCATGATTAATAAGCAGGATGTCTGCAGGACTAACAAAGTCCTACTCAAGACAACTGTGGAACTGTACATAAAAGACCGTGCAAATTACATATCTGAAGAAGACGCTTAAAGAAATACAGCATGAACTGAACACAGAGCTGCTAACAACTGAAACCTAAGCACATGCCTAGACTATGGATAAAGTAATTGAAAGTGCATAAAAGATGCATGATAAAAGATGATAATCAATAAAAGAATGAATGCTATAAAAATTTAATCAGTTTCATATATATATATGTAAGCATTGACTTGGATTCTTTAGATTTGGTGCTCTTCAATTACGGATACACAGTTATGATTTTAACCTACAATAGTGCCCTGAATAAAGAAACTGATGTGAAAAATCCAGTAAGAAATCATTATAAGAGATGAAAGCTCAGGGAGTGACTCCTGCAGTGGTCTGAACAGTCACTAGTGCTTGTGGAGTGAGTGGCTGCCCCTCAGAGCACCAAGAGTGGGCTGGGACTGGGGAAGCCTCCAATGCTGGCCAGCAATGACAGCGGCTGGCAGCATGCATCAGCATCGCTGGCAGATGCTGGAAGCGCAGCCAACACTTCGAGAGTCATCATACTTCTATTTACTGTTTCACTAATACTAATTTTAACCATACAAATTTAAATACTAAAATCTTTTCTGGTTTTCCAAGTAGTTAAATAATAACCAAGTGGGGTTGAGAATGGATGGAGGGCTTTGTTCAGTTACGTACCGAGGTCTGCGACATGCTTGACTGCTGAGTGACACTCCCAGTGGGGGAAGTACATTGCCTCCCACCTGACAGGCTTGCCTAAATAGCAAGAATATGTGTCAAATATTGAAACCAGAAAGTGTTTAAGTGATGTTCATATTATTGCATAAACCATCAGAAATATCCCTCTCTACTATTACCTTTTCTCTGAGTTAAGAGTAAAAATGCTTTAATCAGTGGAATTAGTTTTCAGCAAAGTGCACTCTGCACTACGGAATGCTATCTGCAAGGTGCTAAATGCCTTGAATTCCTACCCAGTTTCAGGCACACAGGTTCTTGCAGATCAAGACTTGAACAAAAGCTACCAGAGGTAAAGTCTATCAAACTGATAATGATGGAGCTAACTGATCAGCTGACTACCTATGGTGCTCAGAGCTGTTAATGTGACATCGTTAAAAACTGCCATTATTAAAACTCACATCAAAATTTGTATTATGATTAGAATCTTCTAAAAATAAAGCAAACTTTATAAATGCTGTAAAGAACACCCTTATATTCTAGAATGATAATTTATGTATGCAGATCTAAGTGTCTATAACTGTACGCTATTCTGCCCTTCAGATAAATACAGGGACAGTGATTTAGACTTCTGTATTAACAGACCGCATACCAAAAAGTTCTTAGCTTTCCCCAATGTGATTTTCTTTACTCTGTCTGAGTAACTGTAGATACACATACAAATCCATCACAAAAAAAAAGTGACAAATCAATATATTACCACGATCTAATGGAAAAGGTACAGAAGAAAAAGCCAGGAGCATAGAAGAGTCAGTCCGAGTTCTTACAACAAACAGCTATATCCCTGAAGTCTTTAACTCCGTTTTAGCATTTCTATGTGTAAAATCATTAACAAACACCTATCTCTGCAAGACAGTATTCTCAACCCAAGGTCAAATGAGGTCAAAGGAAATCTTTCCACTACTTGAGTTTTCAAAATGGGTCTCCTCCAGTGTTCGCTAATGTTAAAAGCTGTGCTTCAGAAATGAAATGTCATTTACTTCCTACGTTTCCACACTCAGAATTAAAGCTGAATTTTGCCATTACTTATAATGCAGCCAGATGTGTGGCAAAGCACACTAAGATACCAGATGTTCATTATTTTTCTTTGATTCCACTAAGATACATAGCTATTCATTGCTTTCCCCATCAACTTTTAGAGAAAATCATGGGATGAAGATTGAAGTAGTCTATTTTTAATACATATTTTATTACTGTTTGATGATTTTCATGATGCATTATAATGTATGCAATAAAGCATGGAATGGTCGCCTACTGGAGCGCCTATAACACTGGACAAAATCCTCCAAATAGTTTGGAGGAAGATACAATGTAAAATAACAAAGTCATTAAAATATAACAATGAATTATTGTGAGGCTTAAAGCTCAGGCACTTAACCTGTTATTATGTTTGACAATGGTCTAGAATTGTAGTCCTACTCTAGAAAGCGGTACACCATTCTTTTTCAGCAATCTTCGCTCTCACCTGTGGTACAGTTGCCAGACTCTGAAATTGGGTACTGCTTAAGTGCTGCTGCTGCAAAGCAGCAGTCTGCAGCATTAGATGCTGCTGTTGGGCTGCATACATCTGCTGGAGGTACTGAGCAGCTGAGCTAGGAGGACGATGCAAGGCCTGCTGAATAACCTGTGATGAATCAGTAGGTAATTAATTACAATTACAAAGTACACACCATGCTGACATGATGCTGAAGTTTACCTTTACAAGGAAATAAAACCCAATAAATTCTTTTCACACCAATTATGTAATACTGAACTTGCTCCACCACTGTTCTCAACCAAGTCACAGAATATAGTCAACATAAATATATTCATGTTTTCAAGGAAACCTGACAATCAGCTGACAACACAGCATCATTCATAACACAACATCCAAGCCTCTTAGGTTCTTGTCAACAACATGTCAACATAATGGTCCACTTTTTGAAAGATCAGGACAGCGTGGGAGAGACTCAATTATCAAACCCAACAGAAGGGACCATGCAGAGTTCGAGGAGACCTAATTTAAAGAACAGCAAGAGGGGGCTGGATCCAAAGCAGCAGTAACACACACACACCCCCCTCTGGATCGCTGTAGTCAATGTCGGTCAAACAGCTTTATTTTCTATTATTTTGTAAAGTCTTATGTTAATAATCCATACCCTTAGGGAATGGCGAAAAACCCAAACTTTTTAGGCTAGTGTGCCCCCTCCCGTATTTGGGAGGCGGGCCCGCACCCTGCGCTATTCTTAAGTGGTCTGATACCCTTCGGTAAACAATACCTTCTGAAAACCAGTAAGTCAGATACTGAGAAAGAAGACAGCAATTAGGAATGGAAAGTTAATCCTGTGTAAAGTATTGCTCAATGCCTGTATTTGAGAGCACCGTACAGGACAGGAAAGACCATCTCACAGCCCAGTACCTGGACGGCGTGCCGGTCAGAGCCGCTGTAGACAGAGATCTGTGGCAGCTGTGTCCGGGAAGTGGAGGTGGTAGTGATAGTAGTTGTAGATGCAGAACATGTTGTTGTGCTTGGTTCATTCTCCATATTGTGCGGTGTTCGTCCAGCCTGGCAGAATTGAAACAAAAGTGGTTCACAAACAGAAGGCCAGTACACAGATTTTAAAGGCAAAAAAATCTAAGCTTCACTGAGATAGAATAATAGACAATTTTCTCTTGGATAAATTTGTAGTATTTGCTATTACTCGATGGAATTTGTTGAGAGATGTGGTTATAATCTTTTAAGATCCATCAAAAGTAGCAATAGGTGACCAACTTAGGAATACACGCAAGAGTTCCAGCAAGCTACATAGGAGTAACTCTCACATCCCTCTTCCCCGCAGCATAGCACTGAAACCGCTGGCAGACCATTCTGTACATAGAGGAAAACATGTTCTTGGCAAAAATCGCTGGTGGCATGTTCTATTTGGAAAGAGATGGAAAGGATGGGGAGAAAAATGCTTTTACTTTTTACAGCAATATCTCACAAAATACAGCAAGGGCCAAGGAAGAAACTACCTATTTGAAGCATCTCTGATGATTCCTCCCCAGCCTTATGTGTCTTCCCTCTGTTGCAAAGTACAATCTCTCTCACAAAACGTTGTCTTTAAAACGGAATGAATCACATATCTCAATACATGAGGGGTGCTTACTTTAGTTTCTTTTTCAGTATTAGTATTATGATTAACAGAAAATAGCATAGTTGCTGTTTATTGCTTTTTAAAGGATGTTAAAAAAAATGGGTGGGGAGGACATTTGTTTCCTTCTTACAATAAAGAAGGGCTCAGAAAAATAATTGTTGAGAGCGCTGCAACATACCAGGAAAAAAGTAGCATTGCCAAGTGCTTAACAAACCACCCATTGGATGCTGCATCAAACAGGAACATCGTTAGGAGTTTCCAGTCACACAGCTGAAAGCAGAATGCAATGCTGCCAGGCTGCTGCTGCTTCCTTGACCTCTCAAAACACGACTGCTTCACAAGTAGAGAACTGCACACAATGCCATAGTTCCCAAGTACTTGGAAAAACTAAACTTTAATAGATACACCATCACCTAAGGACCTCATGCCTATCATTGTATTGTATACTTGCATATGTTTTGCCATCAAAGAAAATTCATGGCAATAAAGCATGCTTTAAAAGCAGAGATCCCTACTACTAAAACTGAAGAAAAAATACGGCTTTGTTGTTAAATATTCAGATCTATTGTGCACCATTGATGCCATTTGTCTACCTACATTAGAGCACAAGCTAACATAGATGGTTAACCACTTCAACTGAAACAAAAACAACATCACTTCTAAAACCACTTTACATTAATTTCCCATAATGCTAATGAAAAGTATCTTGAAAAAAAGCCGTCTCCTCCAGAGGACATTAAAAGCACAACAAGATATTTACACCTTCAACTTGTCTAGCTAGTTTTAGCAGAGAGTTATGCAACCAGTTAAATTAGCCTAAGAAAACGACATTGGATGTTTGAGTTCCTTCGTTCTCAGCCACATTTTGGATGTTTATTAGTGAGATGCGCAATGTAACCCACTCTACTAGCTATTCCATCAGAAGTTCACCCCATGAGAACTGTTAATCCTTTAGCTGAAAGTGTCTCATTTCCAAAAATAATTTTGCCATTGTGCTCCCGCAATGGATGTACAAGGAAAATAGGAGAGAGCTCCTAAGCTTTTGTTCAGCATGGCCTGGCGCTGAGGTGCATCTCAGTTCCTCCTCTAACACCTCATTTCGAGCCGGGAGGAGATGGTTACTTGCCAGCCCTTGGTCCTGCCGCCACGCAAACACCAGGCAGCACAACACCAACACGCAGAAACAGCGTGCCCTCTCTCGGCTGAAGGAGCTGCAAGGTGCTTCAACAGATGACACTTGTTAGAAACCTCCCCTCTCCTTATGGGAGGAGTGGAATACTTACGGGAGAAGAGGAAATACATAAAAAGTGGTTGTTTTTAGCAAGGAAACCAAGAATCCATTTCAATTTAGTAAATGGGTAATTTATAGCAGAAAGCATAAAAACCAATACAGGCTTAAAATCAAACTGCCTTTACAACATTGCTTTATAATGCTGTATATGTGGAGATCACTTCTAGTTATAAAAAAAACCCTCAAGTACAACTGAAAATAATAATCTGAAATTGTTCATTGAGCACCCAGCGATATCAAAAAGGCAAAACTCCTAACTTATAGTAAAATTAATTTTGTTAAATGTATGATGAAGGCCTCACAATGATACTGCCTGTTAGCAACTTTAACTCACAAGAACCTCTAATGCAAACTAAGTTTTAGAAAACACAACTTTAAACTTTAACACCAATTTGAAACAACCACTACACATGTAAGCAAGCCCAAAATACAAAGCACAACAGGAAACTATATTGAAAATAAGTATTTATTCAAGCAGTAACAGTATGAGATACCACATAATTTCAAATTACACTGTGCATACTGTAAATACTCAGAAGTTTTGTTCTCTTTATATTTTTTTTGGTCAAAGCAAATACCTGAAGTAAAAAAAATACCTGCTATTCTATACCAATAACATTAAACTACCTTCACAGTGGATAAGAAAGTCACTACTCCTGTTTTAGAGAGTTTGGCTTTTGGTAAATGTCATGGTAATAACTAACACTGCTGAAAATCTGTAATAACTGATATTTGAAAATAGGTTTGGTATTTGGGATTTTTTTTTTCTTTAACATATACAGTTTTTTCTTACTCTTTTCATTCATGACCTCTCCTTACAACTCCAAGGGTACAAAACACAGAAAATAAATGAAAATGAGAAGTCTAACCCCTATGGGCATTTTTGTATGTGACCAAAGGCTCTGAAATAAACCCTCTCTCTTTCTCTTCACTCTAGCTACAGCACAGGCCAACCTTGCCCAAACCTTGGGGTTTTATATTTTTGTTTAAAAAAAAAAGGAAATTTAAAACAGCGCTCTGGAAATACAACCCACGCCTCGCGGTGCAACTTGCCGCCCCGAACCGTCAGGGAGCGGCCCAGCCCGGGGGCAGCCGGGGCCCTGAGGGAGCCCCGGGGCGGCTCCTCAGGCGGCAGCCGGGCCCCTCGGCG
>VYZM01000251.1:322202-356906 GCA_013398915.1 Dromas ardeola | reverse complement strand
CCGGGGCGGGAGAGGGGCTGGTGAGCTGGGGCGAGGGGGGCCGGTGGGCCGGGCCGGGCCGAGCACCCCCGGGTCGCCTTCCTCCTGCCGTGGCCTCAGCGGTGAACAGGGATGTACCTGAGGGGCTTCTCTCACCCCGCAGCCCCCGCACCCCCAGGCCCTGGTTGTTGACCTGCTGTCAGTGATAAACGCATATTCTTTCATAAGGCGTTGTTGGGGGACACATCCCAGAATTCATACTTAAAAATACACGGTCAGGATCCAGCTTTGGTCCTGGTCTCTGCGTGTTAAGTGATATTCAGGTCTAAAGGAAGAGGATGTTTGGATGAAAAGCCTATTTAATCAATTTTTAAGCTGCTTCCCAGGTACTGAGTGGCTTCCGAGGGAGCCTGTGAATGAGAACTAAGACACATCTACTGTCAATTGTGCTCTGCTGTAAAAAACATACAAGAGGTCTGCGCAGTGAAAATCTGAGTGTCGCTCATCTAATTTAGTGTCTCTCCAACAATAACATATAAGACAGAAGAAGCGTTCTGCTTTGGGTTCACAACTTCCTATTAAATAGTAACAGTTACAGGACCTGACTTTAAAAGTTGGAGTGCAAGGGTTGAGAGTGGTTACTGGGCCATGAAGTCTGACAGGAGGTGATCTAAGCAGAAAAAAATGTAGGTTGCGTTTTTTGGGTTAAGGTTGAACACATGCTTCTCTCGACAGCTTCCTCCCAGTTAGCTGTATTAAGTACAAGACAAGATTTATTACATTTACAGTATTTACTCTCTGGTATCTCTGGCTTTATCATGTTAAAGAGACGTATATAAACCAAGCTGAGCATTTGGTATTTGCTACCCAGTTTGATTTCTGGCTTGTGTCTGCTTTGGGGCTTTTCTTGACAGAAGTCTGTAAAAGTACTGTAGAGACTGGCACAACCTGTGGCTTTAAAGGACGTGTGAAATACTGTCAAAGTAATAGTATGTGAAGTTCTAAACTCCTTGTTTTACAGTCCCTTTAATCCACCATTTCTTAAGGATGTGGAGATGCCCCTGGCTATTGGCTGGCAGAAGTGTTCATTTGGTCAGGCAGTGAACTAAAGTGTGAAGTGTTCTGGGTTAAAACCATTTATTTTTCTTCTGCTGGGTCAGTTTTAATCTTGATCATTTCCACATGCAATCACATGAATTCTTGCTTTAGCACAGGGAGGCTATGGTGCAAGAACAGGGAGAAAGCAGCTCAGGGTTGTGGGAGTGAGGAAGAAAAATGCTGTGTTGGGCAGGAATACTGGCTCATGACGCTTATATATTAGGTAATAATTTCCCAGACACTGGAATGTTTCTTTTGAGTCTCGTGTATTGACTTTTTATCTGCTAATGCAATTATCATTTACTTTTAATAACGATACTGAGTCATGTAGGGTGTTGCTTAACCATTGTGAATACCAACAAACTAACAAGCTGAATGCCTTAGTCATGATTTATTTTGAGATCTAAACAATTTATTCTCTCCGCTTCCTTACAACAGAAGGTCTCATGCCTGCTTCTCAGACTGGCACTATCAAGAAGTGGGTATCGAAGCAAAACACTTTACCTGCACTTACACTGAAACGACTTGGAGACTGAGGATCCAAATGCTGATATCAGAGGCAGTATTTTCCCCTTTTGTCAAATAAACTGTCTCAATATTAGAGCTGGATAGAGGATTTCATAGGAAATAGCGTTAATCAGGAAATGTTAATCTCTCTTAATTTCGTTTTAATAGAAGCATTCAAGTGGGTTGTAGAAGTTATTGTGCAAGTCTTGCTAGGAAGGTCTTTTCAACTTCCAGAACCAGTTTCTGGTTAAAGAAAAAAACCCAGCAACTCAGAAGCACAGATTTGTTCTTGAAACGGCTGGGAATCCGATGGTCAGGATACTCCCCTGGGGCCGGAGACTGAGCAAAAAGCTGAACCTGAATCCCCAAAATAGCCCTGAGTCTGGCCCAGAACCTAATTGCTTTTCTCAGTCAAGACAAAGGCTTTCATGAAGAACTCTTTGAAGAGTCTTTGTTTCATTCAACCGTGCAGTGGTAATTCTTTATCTTAAATTCAAGAAATATGTAAAACCAGGAAGGAAGGTTTTACTAAAATGAACAGAGATCATGAGAATAAGAGGACGGGAATTCCCAGAGACTTGGGAATTAGGCATTAGGTTGAGTTTATCCAGGTATTTCCTTCTCTCAGGTAAGCCACGCTTACCTTTCTCATAGGGCTGGTTGTTTAAAATGCTGAAAATAGTCTTACCTGTTTTAAAGACTTACCGTAGTCTGTGCAGTGTACATAATAGAGGTTCCTGAGTGAGTTCTTAGGAATTTAATTCATTATACCAGATGTTTACGTACTTTTTTGTTGATAGAGTAACAAAGCGTAGCAGCTTCAAATCTGTGGCACCGAACAGCATCTGTAATTACAACCGTTTCAGTTTTCTAATATTATTCAAAGCTTACCTTTTGTCTTATCTCACTTGTTGTAAATGTTTTTTGTCAGTTCAGTACAAGAAGGTATTATATCATTAATACACATGGGGAGGATTGTATTGTAGCAGTAGAGAGCAGGTAGGAATAATACACTGCTTGTGCACTAGGAATCTTGTAGAATTAATGTTGTTGATTTAAAAAAAAAAGAAACAAAACCAACCAAACAACAAACTTAAAGAGCCATTTTTCTGTCATGATCAGAACTGCTAGCTTGTGTTCTTTCAGTGCCTGACACAGATTTTGCACCGTTTTAACTGTGCAGGCTGTAATGTAGGTTAGACTTTTAATATAGTTAAGGGCATAGGTTACTAATGCTTTGCCCACCTTCACTTTGATTTGGTGCAAATGAAAAATACTGACAGTCCTCTCATGATACATGTTAAACTTGCTTCTTTTCTTAATTTTAATACATTTATGTGAGTGGGAAAAGTGGGGGGAAAAAATTTCCATTTTAATTGTAAAATCAAAATGTGCCTCCATAAATACTTCCAGGAAATTAATTTCTTAAGAATTTTTGAGTTCTTCCATCCTTTCCTTATATTGCTTTCTGTCTTGAGCACTTTCTGGTCAATTCTCCAGCTCAGTGGCTCTCATTGTCTGTTAAGGATCAAATTCCGCATACGAGTGCGTTCAGCTTAAGAAAGCTTTGGTTTAAGCCTATGAACGCATTTTCACCCCTTCTTGCAGTTTCAGCATTGGTTCGCTTTCTGGTGATACATTTTTTTTCCAGAAAAAGAGATGACAGGAGCAGGCAATTTGAGACCTCAGACTCCCACTGGGGAAAGAGATGCTTCAAATTGTTCTGAATGGCAGTGCCTGCACCTTACGGTACTGAAATGATACTGAACCAGCAGAATTCTCCAGGAGTCTGGTATAGATTAATTTCTGTGAGCTGTAATGAGACATTATCAAAAGCTTTAATGACTGACCCAGGTCTGTGATAAGTATGTGGATATGTAGATAATATGTGATTATGTACGTGTATATTTCCACATACATAGTATGTGATAGCTATGTTAGGCTGCAGGTGGAAAAATCTAAAGCAGTGTAGTCCCTGTTCTTACAGTGGATTGTTCTCTCAGGGAAGTTTAAGCTCAGAAGTGAAAAATGATATGAATATTGAGTTGCATTTAACTGTTGGCATTGGGGTTTTTTTTTTTGTTGTTTATTTGGTTGGTTGTGGGTGGTGTTTGTTTTCTTTTTGTTAAAGGTTGTTATGACTGTGAAAGAAAAGGCATGAGAAAAGCTGTTTTATCTCTGAGGAAAGGTGGAGAATGTAGTGATGAGGTCTAGAGATATTTAAAATCTGTTCTGTAGTGTTCGTGTTTAGATTTACCATTTGCATTTTCTCTGTCTTCCTATGGTTAATCTTTTACTGATTCTTACATTTGCAGGATGTTGATTCAAGCAGGCCTTTTATTAATATGAATAAAATGATCCTTTATTAATATTTATGGGAGATATAAACGGCAACATTTCTACTGAAAGTAGTTCAGGACAAGTTCTCTCTTGTTTATTTGCATATTTCTACTTGCAGGTCCCCGATTAAGACCTATTATAAAAAAGTTGTGCTTCTATAGCTAATAGTTAGTAGAGTTAATTGACGCATCGAAATGTGGTGGTGTGCTTGAATCAGATTTTCTTGTAATTCCCTGTGTGTGTCATGAGGAGACAAATGAGGACATTGTGCCTTAGAATAGCTTTATAACAAACATGCTTATTAAAAGCAGGGCATAAGCTTATCTTCATCGGAAGGAAAGGGCTGTTGTCAAGAATTTTTTTCCCATGTCTTAATGAAAGAAGGCATTTTGTATTTCTTCATGCAAGGCTGTGGTCCGCCTTAACTTTCCTTTGTTCTTTAACTTAGCCTACTAGTTTTTGTTTAAAATGCCAAATTTCTTCTGAGTAGAGTTTAACTTTATGTCTTAGCTTGAGTGAATGCAGCTTTTTCCTGATGAACCCATCATCAATGCAGCGTTAGGTGCAAGAAGTGTGGAAAGCACGATTTAATGCAAAGGTGTGATAACAGAACCGCTCTGGAAGTGAGACCTGTCTCAGTAGAAATTGTCAGTGTCATCAGTATAGTTAAAATGGCAAAATAAAGCTCGTAGAAAGACCTGCAATCTTTTGGTTTCTTTCTTATGTAAAGCTGGCTTAGCGTATTAGAAGTGTGCTCGATCTGGCTTGTAGAACCTTATTCATGCTGCTTTTTTTTTTATGTATTGCTATTAGCTAGGCTTCTCTGAAAGACTGGTGAGTGTTTTTTTTATATCAGAGAGGGTGAGATCTTCCAAATGTACTTAACTGTCTGATACATGTCCTGTTGGAGGTATTTGAGTAGTAATTTAGAGAACTTTCTTAAATTCTGAAATAATTAAACTCCTTTTATTTGAAGGGCAACTATTTTGCTACTTGAAGGTAGCAACAAGGAAGAGTTTGGTTTTTTTCAGTTGGTACCAGCTTTTACTTTATAGATATGGAGGGATTCCTGGGCTGTTCAGTACATCTTAATATTATGACTTTTTCTTTTCACTGTAGTGCAGGTAAATCTGTTTTAAGTAGACTTGAATTATCAAATTTGAAAACCTACTGAACTGTTTTTGCAAATACTTCTTTTTTTTTTTTTTTAAATCTTCAGTTTTTGCTAGAGCATCAGTGATTACAGTCTCTTGAGATTGTGGTCTATCACCTAACTCTTTTTGCTTGTCTGACAATAATAGTCATGTAGTCACCGCTTCTTTTAACATACCCCCTCCCATTACTGACTAGTTCAATCAGAAAATAAACTGCAGTAGTTGAAATACTTAATTCTGACTTCTCAGTGCCCTTCAGAACTTAACTTTCTGTTTAAGAAAATATTCCAAAGTGAATACATCTGCACTAAAATGGGAATAAATGAAGGGATGGTAAACTCTAGCACAAAATAAATGAAGTTGCTAAGTAAGCAGTGCCTTATTTCCTTCCCTGACGAACAGGAAATACAGGTTAAGACTTTACCTCCTAATACAGGCTCCTGGGTTTCTCTTTGGTTGATTCCTGGGTGTCTGTAACAGTAACGCACTGTTAAATGCGCCTCAGTTCATAGAGACAAGCGTTGGCATTGGGTTCGCAGCTTGTGCTTTTTCAGAGAGGATGCGAAAGGAGAACTTTGTGCCAGAGAGAACACAGTTTGCCTTGTGGGACGGGCACAATCAGGTGTTTCAAACAAAGCCCCACTTGCCCCAAAGTACTGTATTGTGTCTAAATATTGGGATCCAAATATTGTTTTGTTTTGCATTTTGTCTCATGTGGAAAGCGGAGCGATTCCGCAAACAAATAAGGTAACAACTTTTTGACTGCTTTATTCAGATTATTTAAGAGGTGTCATTTCACTATCCTAACCATTTACTGAAGTCTTTCCCCTAACGAAACTAATTCTGATCATGCTCATAAATCCAGAAGTAGGCTAGCTGTTCTTCTAGAATGCTTAGAAATTGCTAGTTCATTTTATTCATGCTGATGAACTTAAAGGAGCCTCAGGCAAGCATGTTTATCGCATGTGTTCTCTGCCACTCCTGAAAGTGGTTCAGGTTCAGTGACCACAGTATGTTGTGTTAAGTCACCTTCTTGATACCATTCTGCCCATGCACAAGATAATTTGAAGACGTTTAAATTGCTGCATATGTACACTTCAGTCTGGTAAGTAAGCTGATGTGAATTTTGACCAGATACAAACTTTGTTGCTTCAATTATTTTTTTTCCCACCACCAAATACTGCTGGTGGGTGGCATCAACTGAAACAAATCCCAACTGGCTGAGGTTTTTTGGGAAGATTAGTCTCATAGCTCAACCGTTTGGCTTATGAGAGGTGTTTGAAGAGTGTCTCGTAAACAGCCCTCTCTTGTTTTTCCTTCACCTTCCTCTGAACCGTATCTCTGAAACCCTTTGTTTAAAGGACTGCAACCCTGAGTCACCTGGTCACCTGTAAAGCCCAGTAAATACCAAGACAATGGGTTAGCGTTTTGTGTTAACATGCTTAAAACACCAGGTTAACTAACTCTTAATCTTAATTATAACAGAAATACCCATTCTGCATAACAGCAAAGTAGCAAATTTTAATTCTAAGTACATGTTTCTCTGTCAGCCTTCCCTGTCATTGCTGTGAAGCATCATGGGTCTGTTTTTTAAAGGAACTTTTAATATTTGGAACATCCCCCCTAATCCGCTAGGAAACCTGTTTAATATTTTTAATTAATTTTTCATAACATGTACACAATCAAAATTTAGCTGGAGAAGATGTATATGTTCTTACAATGGTTTGATATCTAATAACAAAATACCTGCTAAAGAGCAGGCAAACCCAGCAACACATTAATAATGTTCTTCAAAATGTTTCCAGCATTTAATTCTTCAGTTTCCACTGTTATAACTCACTTCTGTGTGTGATTAATATCTGCTGCAGCTCACTTCATAGGTATTAGGGCATTTAAATCTTAATTTTTCTTAAGCAGATACCGGAAGGGTTAAATGTCAACTAGTTGGTAATAAAAATCACTTGGAGCCTGACTTTGCTACAGGAAGGGAATTTATGTGCTAATGGTTTACAACATTAATATTTTTTAGGGGGCTGCAGCAGGGATGGGGTTTATACTAGTGTTATATGGAGGGCGTTAGAAGCGATGATCAAGTGCTACATATTGCAGTATAATTTCTCAGACTTACTTTTCTCTTGCTCAGGGACATCATGATAACGTATTTTGAACCTTCCATCTCATTTGAGGGACTGTGCAATGAAGTTCGAGACATGTGCTCCTTTGACAACGAACAGCTTTTCACCATGAAATGGATTGATGAAGAAGGTAAATCAATGCTTGGTGCTTGACCTTATGACAAATATTTGGTTGATATGTTCCTCAGCTGTCTAGCTCTCCTCTGCCTTTCATCTTTTCCTTTCCCTCTGCTTTCATAAGATAAGCTTATAAAACATGCTTCATAAATATGTTTTTAGAAATAGTAAATCTGGCTCTAAAAATAATGCTGGAGCTCTCTAGAGTATATGTTAATGGAAAGGTCATTCAAATGACTTAGCGCGGAGAGCTCAATTTTTTTTACCAAATAAATAAATGAAAACTCAATGATTATCAAAATATTAATTCAATGTTACCGTTTATTAGGAAGGGAATGGAGTATTCCTTTGTACTGCTGGAGAGGCATGTGGTTCCCCTTAAGTCTTAAATCTTTGAGAGTTAAGCTAACCTTAAATGATACAAACTACAGTATTTATCTATGATATCGATATAATTTAATATATAATTGAGTTGTATGTGTAACCAAAACAATTATATCTCGAGTGTTTGTATCAGCTGTTATTTTAGCAACCTATTAACATGTAACTATTAGTAAAAGGTTTTCTAACTATTGAAAGAGAAATTACTTGACCAAGTAGCTTTTCATCAAAGTGTAGTAGTAACAGCCTTGGCTGAGAACTCTTGTCGTCTCTGGCGCTTACATTATCCATGTTAAAATTTACCTCGGATGAAAAAAGTTCCGTGTCTGTTCTCCCTTTCACTTAACAGATGTAGTTCAGTTCTGAGCTGTATGTAATTTCTGAAAAGGTTATTTGTAGTTCCCGTTTTCTTTGTGGAACTGGTGTATTCTACACCTAGGTTTTGAGCTACATCAAAGAGATGTCTGAATTATGAAATAGCTGTTGAGTTATTTTAGCATGCTAAGTACTTGATGCAATACATAAAAGGCCATAATGTGCAGTGATTTGTCGGCAGTGATTAGTGTTTGTATGCAGTGATTAGCATAAATGGTGCTTATAGAACTGTTTCCTCCCCTTCTCACAGCTTTCCCATTCAAAATTGGGCAAGTGCCAATTTATTCAGAGCTTAAAGCTAAACATGGACCAAAGCTGATTTTTGGAAGTGCTGTATGGGCAGGTGTGTTGAGAATTATGTGGTCTTGGGAATCTGAGCTGGTTTTCTTTCCTTTTTTTTTTCCTTCCTCTCATCATTCCCAAGTTATTTACACCAGGCAGATGCAGTAAAGTAAAATGAATAATGTTTATGCCCAAACTTCTGTGCAGAATTGAACATTTACATCACGGTAAGCTTGTCGTTTTATCTTGAGGATAATAGACTTCTCACTGAAGAGGGCAAGTCAGTCATAGTAAGAAGTACATATTTTCTTAATGAAATATTTGTAGAAAATTTTGTGCCGATTCAGTACTTGAAGGAACAGTTCTGTCTCAATTTCTGCTCTTTAGAGGTGGGTTTTTGGAAAAAAAGGAATGCTGCTGTTAAACTGTTTTTTTCATGTATTCACATAGGATTCAATTTTCACAAGCAATCTATGTTTGCTTTAATCATTGACTTCCAGTTTAATGTCAGTAGAGGGAAAAATTAATGTGGTAATGAAGAGTGTGTTTAAAAAAAAAATCCCTCATCTTTATTATGAGTAATTCTTGCATCTACAATATGTGGCTTCTTGCCAAGACCTCTGCCTCCTCCCTTCCTCTCTCCACCAATCTTTAGTGTTTTCAGTTGGTATTCTTTCTAGAAATTCATAATTTGCTTGCTTGGAAAATTCCTGGATCGTATCCTCTTCACTACAACGGTGGTTCACTCTTTAATAATAGTATGAGGAAATGTGCGTGCAGTGGTCTGATGCTTGTTATACTACTGTCCGTGCTTCTTGTAGTGTCAGACAAGATATGATATCCTGGCTGTCTTTTCCCTGCTTACCTGATCAAGCAATTTAGTAGCATGGGACTTAACTGAATTGTCACTGAGATTTTTATTTGTCACTTGCTAAATGTCTTTTTAGTCTTTGCAAGATGCAGAACATCTTGTATAATTACTTCTCTTTCATAGAGGTAACGGCATACAACAGCAGACCTAATTTAGTTGAGTGGAATCACTTAAAAAATGGTTGGATTCAACTGGAAAATAGTTAACTTGATTCGATTTTAGACAAATTTCTATCTTATCTGTGTGCAGTCAGTTCATCTTACCCATGTCCTGTGAAATGTACTATAGGATGAGACTAGCCTTGTGTTTGTGTTCAGTCTGTTGTTTCTTGCTACAAAATTCCAATGTAAACATTTTCCTGACACTTTATCTCAGCTTTCTTTAGATGGCTGCAACATTCTTATTAGTCTCATCTTGTTGAAGGAGTATTTGTAGCTCACCTGTTTTATATACTTAGTCACCACTAAAAACACTTTGTGGGTTAAGACTTCTGTTATCCCCCTTTAGATTTTAAAGTGAAATTGTGAGTCTGAGAGGGTCAGTTACATGCTATTGCCATTGTCAGCTAAGTTGTAATCACCAATAAAAACTTCATGCGCGAATCAGATTTAATTCTGAAGCTTCCCACAAGTGCCTATAAACCTTCTGTTCCTATTTGAAGCAGGGTGTATGTTCTTGAGAGCCTCCTTTTCTTCTGCCAAAAAGAAACACAAAACTGTTTGCCCAGGTGTCAGAAACAAATGAAGAAAAACTGGTTTGTTGATTCTCATAGTGAGTCTGAATAAATATAGTTGTTCCTTCTCCTCCCCCCATGCCCTGCGCTGTGTGAGTTTGTGCAATGGGTAGGCAGTTTGATGTCCAGATAGGCTAATTAATTGTAGGGGGGAGGCAGTATGGTGAAAAATGTCTACAGCTGGCCTCAAAGAATAGTTTTGAGGATTATGACATGCAGGAAAGAATAAAGACAGAATGCTGCAAATGGACAGCTTACATTTAGTGCTAATATTTTAGAGATAGGAAAGAATGGATACATTAGAAACAAAACAAATTAACTGGAAAAACTTTTGTAGGGTGAGGTTTAAATATCCCCCTGCCTTCTAGGTACCTGGTTCTACTGAAAAGCCTTAGCAATGCCTGTAATAATTTTGATAACCTTGTAGTAGAAAACAAAAAGCAAAGAGTTAATAGACTGTTGCTAGTTAGCTTTTAAACCATGGTATTGACCAAAAACTCAAAGCAGTAAGACTTTCAGATTGGATTCAGTTCATCTGGGACAGAAACTGTTCTGCCTTCCTCCAATTCGGTTACCCACAACCCGTTTACTACTTAAGGGTGTGGAAAGTAGTATTTCTCTTAAAAATTGGAAATGTTATACGACAGTAGACTTGCTGTATGGGATTTTGGCTAGAAAGAAGCTTGTTGTGCTCATGTGCTGGAGTACGATCAGGCAGAGATAAATCCTGTGTTCTCACACAGAACATCCTCTATAGGTGTGTGGGGGGGAAAAATCTGAATTAATAACCAGAAGTATTTAGTTTCTTTGGGGCAGTGATGATTCAGATTCAACGTTTCTTCAAAAATGTTTCAGTTGTAGTATTATTTTGAACAATGTTTTTTCTTTTAGGGGTATAATTTTTTTTTTTATAACATTACTAATCTGCATCAGACACCAAAGAAAACGTTTTGTTACATGGCTGTTCTTTCTAGTTTTTGTAGCAGTTTCCAAACACTGACAGACACAGGATGTCAGTTAAACATCAGATGAATCTTTAGATGCATCTTGAGAAACTGGTAAAGTACAGGCTGTGCGTCCAAAGGAGTATGAACCAAGGCTGGAATTTAAGGTCCTTCTTGCTTCTGATCCTGAATACAGCAGATCTTTAGCCTGATCTCCTTTGTTCTGCACCCAGCCCTGTCCCTAGGTTTAAACCTACCTATACGTCAAAATTGCCCTGATGTAATTGTGTTGTTTAATGATTCTGAAATACCTTTGTGGATACGTAGATATCTACAAAGAGACCTTAGTCAGTCCTAAACTATTACTTCTGAAACACAGAAGTAACAAACTTCTGAAACACAGAAGTTTGTTAGAGCAATCCAACGCAGTCCTGTCAGAGTTTAAAATACATATAAATGCTTCTATGATAACCTGCTCCATCTCAAATCATCAACAAAAGCTGCAGTTGTTTTATAAAAAAGAAAAAAAAACAACAACCAAAACAACCAACCCACACTTTTTTCCTGCCTTGGTGCCCTTTCTTTAGGGGATTTTACTTCAAATAGTCCTGTCAGTATGACAATAGTAGTTAAAAATCAGAAAAATGTTGTGTTTTCACTTAGGTTATGTAATTTTTCCAATGACTTGATTGAGGTTAGAGGAAAGACTAGAGGTCTAACTGCTTTTGGACCTCCTGGTTAAAGTCTGGGCAATATTGAAGCATCTGTGAAAATAGAACTGACTCAGTTGTAATAAAAATCCATGAAATAAAATGGAATCTCTAAAGGATTTTAGGTGCAGGAAGATAACCTGCACCTCCTGTACTGAAATGATGTGTAACCCTGCTTGTAGCAGACCAAACCAATGATATTTTGTGATTATGATCTTGATTATTCTTAAGAATATCTCCTATTTTTATTTTCCCTGATGGCATTCAATATGACTGTATTTTCAGATGCACTCTCTGAACAGTCTTAAAAATGAATACTACCCCACTTGAGAATATTGTTCTGTTTTGCTATAGTAATTATCTTAGAACCGACTGTGAGGGAACTGTTGAATGGCACAGAACTAATTGGATTGAGTTCTGAATTGTTCTCTTTTCTTTCTCCAGGAGATCCGTGTACAGTTTCTTCCCAGCTAGAGTTAGAAGAGGCCTTTCGGTTGTATGAACTAAACAAGGATTCAGAGCTTTTAATTCACGGTATGGTGAAATTTACCTGTGAAGAAGTGGAATTTTACTTGTGTTATCTGTGTGTTTTGCACAGCCTCCTCGATTAAAAGCCTGTTGTGGCGTTCTGTCAAGAGGATGCTGAAGACCATGCACTGCACTGTTTAGCTGTCAGCACATCATAAATGTTCTTTATGAAATTAAGGGAGGAAAAAATACTTCATTGTTAGTTTGTTAACAAAAGACAGCCCCTGCCTCTTTCATTCATTCATCACAAGTGCCCTCGTATGCTTGCTGACAACAAATGGTAGAAAATATTTATTACAGAGTCCTACACTTTGTTATTAAAAGTGCTATAGTACAGCATCTATATTGGGAAAAAAAGTTGATGAGTTCCATTTGTGATGCCAGATTACTCAAAAGTTTGACTTTTCTAAAATTAAGTTCTTGAGACCAGTTATGAACCTAATAATATCACACCCCTGTTTCATGTGTAGTTGTTCAATTTTTATTTTGCAGGGTTATATGCCTATTTTGGTAGCTTCTGCAGTATATTTTTCTTACTGTTTTTAAGTTTTTCCAAGTTAAAGATAGATTTCAGTTTAACAGAGATCATAGCAGAAAAGCAGGGGATCGTTGTAAAGAGTGTCAGTGGGTGTGTTACACTGCAGTGTCTAACATGGCCCTTCTCTAAAAAGGTGCAAAAAATCTAGTTCATCACTAGATCACCATCAGCTCATTTGGAAGGGACAAATTTTCGGCTTCCCACAAAGACTTTTTAAAAAGTGAAAGAAGAATATAATCTGTTTCTGTATATATTACTTCAGTATGCTTTTTGATCTGCCCTTTCTCCATTTATTTTTGTGTTTAATAAGCTTCTGATTAAATCAGCAGAAGGGCTATCTCTCCCCGGTTATACTTCTCTCTGACAGTTACTGAAACTAAATAAATTGAAAAAAATCGCTAACGTAGACAAGATCATACGTAGCTGTTAGGACACTGTAGTGTAATATGTTTATAGTCAAGATTTCCAAATACTGACTGTGGTGACTGGGCATGTGAGAAACCAGAATTATTCCCTTTTTATAGTTACTTTCTTTAGCAAATAACTGGCTTTATCCTGCTTTTTGCTTGTATTTCTCATATATATCCCTGTTATGTCCAGCAAAAGGGGTTTGTGTCAGCTTTTCAGCTCACCGGCTGTTGCACAAGGTTTTGTTAAAATGCTGTCTGTGCTGTCTTCGGAAATGGTTGAATGCCTTTCAGAAGTGTTGTATTTAACCTAAAGATTTTTTTTGCTGTCTGAAATCAAAATGAATCAGAAATTAATTTATTTTCCTTGCAGTATTTCCTTGTGTACCAGAACGGCCTGGCATGCCTTGTCCAGGAGAAGATAGTAAGTAGACATTTTAATTAGAAAGTTTATTTTAGTTAGGAAGTACAGAGAATCAGATTTCCTGTTTTAGAAGATTTTTATATTCTATGGTTTGGCATCCTACACTTATGAATATTAATAATGCAGATCTCTGTAAATTGAATAGTTTAAAGAAACAGAAAGTCTTGCTAAACTTAATTGTTGTTTGTCACTTCTGAATCATTGTTAATAAGCATTTCACATTCCTGTTAACTATCCATGTCACTCTGCTTTCTTTGCTTTTGCCTCTTCTGTTGTGACAGTTTTTTATCCTATTCCTGTCTTTTTGGTAGTTGCCAGATTGCTGGCTGACTAATGTGAACAAAGGCTTGTAACCAACGGTAATGACTTGTCGTATCACCATTTAGAGATCTGTGGTTAATTAATTTTAAAATGTTTAGGTGCTATCAGGAGTATCCTCCGAAAATCTCTAATGTACTAGACATTATTAAAGAGGTAATTTTCCCTTTGTCTTAAAGTTTTATAAAAGAGCATGTGTATGTTATGCACACACACATCTGTCAGCTTGATGTCCAAGTCTCTGACAAATGTAAATATGCATGCTTCAAAGTTAACTCTGGCAGTATGGATAATGCTGCTTTTCTGGAAAAAATGAGGTTGCGGACTGAATCAGAAATAGATTTGCAACTCACTGTAGTTTTGTATATTCCAGTTTTCAATTCGGCTCCTGACATGCCTCTAGTAATAAAAAATAAAAATTAAAAAAACCCAAACAGTGGCAGCTGTGGATCTAAAATGCTGGAGGATTTAAGCAATCTTATAAATCAGGGCACGCTCCCGAAATTCACCTTCTTTTCTCCTTCCCTTTCACTACAGTTCCTCCCCAAGTTTAGGTTAAGGTAGGTGCGTACTTTGCACACGAGTGTTTGTATTTTTGAGCAGTTTTCCTTCTCTTGATTCACTGTTCCTTTTACTTGGGAAAAGCAGAATTAACTTTGAGTTAATCAGGATATTCTACTTCAAATTTTCTCCAAAATTTTAAAAATTCAAAAAGATTCTTAGAACATTACACTGTGTTTCTCTAAGGGGCAGAAGTGAAACTTTACACAGATCACTTTACACAGATACGTCCACGAGAAGATGTTGTAGTTCTGTGTTTATATTTTTATGGATATAATCGTATGTTTTTCCTCTTAGAATCCATTTATCGCCGAGGCGCCCGCCGGTGGCGAAAGCTCTATTGTGCAAATGGTCACACTTTCCAAGCCAAACGATTTAACAGGGTGAGACTCTTGTTGGGTACTTAAAACCATGATGCAGGGGTGTCTTATTTTCGTAATTACAGTGTCACTGCCTTGAAAAATTATACGGTAGTTTTATTCTCATTTTTGTTGTTTGTATATAGTATGTAGACTTTTGGTAACCTTGTAGTTTTCGGAAACTTAATCGTTATTAAATTATCAGGACCTTAAAACAGAAAAAAAAATTGGTTGCAATTCACTTTACTCTGAAACCACGATATCAATTATATAAATGCTCCTGTGTTCCCTTAAAATCTTCCTAGAGGACAAACTCGAACACTGGCATTGGATGACTGAGCTGAAAGTATATTTTCAGTTCTTTAAGTTCTGGGAGTAAAAAGGTCTGAAGTCACTTATGATGCACAGCCTTTTCTTTCCAGCCTTTTAAATGAAAAACTGAGATGTTTCTCCAAACAGCCTGCTTACTATGGCATGTAATCAACTGCAAATAACAAACTGTTTGTAATATTTTCAAGAAGGAATGGTCAAATATAATGAGCTAAGGACCAAGAAGGCTTTCTGCTGTATTTAGAAAAAGCAACAGCAAAATCCAAACCCAATATATTTGAGTAAGCCAGACTCCTTGACAGCTTCAATCATCTTTTCTTCTTTTCTAAGCTTAGTATATTCTGTGCTTAATGCTTGAGATTGTCTCCACTAAACTTCATCCTGAGCATCCTTCATATCTAACTTTTGCTTTTTTTTTTTTTTTTAACCTCTTCCTGGTCCAAGGCTGTCAAGGCACCATAGTTTAATCACTTCCCACTCTTGCTTTTGTAGGCACCCTGTTTTCATGGTTCTTTTGGGTTGTTTTGTGAATGTCCTTCAGCGAGTGGTGATCTTCCCATTTCCTGTTATCTGGTGGTTTAATGTGTTAAAGCTTTTGCTCTCCTGCCTTCCTCCGTACAAACGTAAGGACTCCTCTACACAGAGAGATGATAAGACACATAGCAAATTAGGCGTCCTTCTTAAACTTTTCTGATAGAGACTCATGGTATAGTGGCAAGTTCAGTAGGGGTCTCTCTGATCTCCTGTCCTGTGTTCTTTGTTAATGAAAATGTGTCTGAATAGTTTTTATTGTTTAGTTTTGCTCTTTAATCAGTTTTGTTGATTTGTCGTTCTAGAGAGCTCATTGTGCCATCTGCACTGACCGAATATGGGGCCTGGGTCGCCAGGGATATAAATGCATCAATTGCAAACTCCTTGTTCACAAGAAGTGTCACAAACTTGTCAGTATTGAATGTGGCCGTCATACACTACAACCAGTAAGTGAAACTTATCTGAAAAGTTGCCTTTAAAAGAAAACTGACCAATCAAACAAAAAATCCCATTTAATCCTAGTGATTTTTAAACTGTAGCCTGCAAGTAGTCACAGTAGATGAAACATGATTCTTTATGGTTACTGTGAAACTTTGCAAGAAAGTTTGGGAGTCACTTAGCAGCGTGGCAGTTTAGTGGCAAGATGGGAGTCTAACTTTCACATCTGATATTTTTTCCTGTGTCAAATATAAATGTATAAGTGATATTTATCTCATCCTTTATTTTGCATCTTTGAAGTGAGTTACAGGTAAAATAAATTCTCTAAACGTCTATTAGGTTATTAGACTATCTCCCATTTTACAGAAAAGGAAGATGAAGTGCAGAAGTTTTGACTTTTCTCCCAATAAATTAAATGATTTTTAGTTCGTAAGTCCCCAGAAAATTCTAGATGATTACTGCTCCTGGCTTAATATTAAAAGGAGACAGCTCCAAGTCTACATTTTGTGAATTCATTTGACTAATATATGTACTGCTGAAGTACTTGAGCTTTCCTCCCATTTCTTATCTGCTATATTTCTTTTCTCTGTTGTACTAAGTCCTTACTTCAACAGCTTCTGAAAGCAGGTCATAACTTCTGGAAAAGAGGTAAAATAAGGACTGCAGTGGCTTCTTCTATTGTGTATGGATTAGAACAGTAACTATGTTGACTGGTCAAATTAAAAAGTAGATAGATTATATTCCTCAGGGATCATTTATTTCATTTATGGTCTCTAAAATAATCTCTCACACTTGGATGGTCTATTTCAAAAATCCTGTGCATACTTGCAGGAGCCAATAATGCCTATGGATCCATCATCGGTGCATCCAGATAATGTAGAATCAGGTAAGATCAATAATTTTTTTCTTTAAATTACTGTAAGTTGCTGAAACAGGAACTTCGGGTTTTAAAATGAAACATAATAACTTAAAGTAAATTATTTTAAAAACCCTTCTTTGCTTTTGTTCATAGAACAAGAAAAATAAGACGTCTTCTTAATGCTAAGAGAGATATAAATATAAAAATTCGTCAGTTGTCCATATCTTATTGGTTTAAGAAACTTGGCTAAAAAGGAAGAATTTAGGCTCTCAGTTACATTTTTCCATTGTAAGCTGTGTACTTTAAAAGCCCCTATCAATCAAACAAAAAAACCCCCTTAACAGAATTAGCAGGATTTCTACTGGATCGGTAGCCAAACAAGTTCATTCTTGTAGCAATCAGGGTGATGGTCCTAACATTTGAATTGGGATATAGACAATAATCAGTTTAAAAACCAAACCAACCACAGTTCTGCACAAGATTCTCTGTGTGTGGAGTCCCAAGATTAATCTGAAGAGATCTCCAAATATAATTACAGGGGTTTATATTAGCCATAACTGATTATTAATGTAGTATTGTAAAAGAATGATTCTGATGGTTTAAAAAAAAAACAACCAAACCTAAACAAACCAAACCCAAGAGTTTTGAACACTTACAAATAGTTACATTTAAATTGTGTATCTATCTGATTGAGCTCTTCTGTGTGAAAAATTTTAAGGCAAAAGAAAGTACTGTTGTGTTGCGTCAGTCTAATCACTTTTTCTTGCACCTCTAGTGATTCCGTACAATCCCTCAAGTCATGAGAGCTTGGACCATGTTGGTGAAGAAAAAGAGGTAGAGTATCTCAACCATTCTAACTGTATTCAGAGATCTTAAAGCCTTTGTCTCTCTCAATTTCAGGATTTTAGTAATTTAATTTGTCACAAACTGAAAACTAGTACCTAAAGCACGTTGGGTTGCTCACTCAGGTGAATGCATGCATGGCTCGCAAGCTGTTTCATTTTGAACTTTGAGTTGAGATACGCTTTGATTTAGAAAATATGCCAGACTCCTCCAGTTTTGTTTGTTTCTGCCAAGTCTCCTCTGCCTCCTTTCTTTCCCCTCACATTCCTTTCCAGGACAGTGCAGTTTTAAGAATGACAAGTGTTAATTGAATTACTTGTTTATATTAAATTGCCGTTCTATTTGAAATGCTAGCTGTTGCAGTTGTTAAAATTGGCAAGCCTGCTTACTAATTTCAAAGTATCTTTATCAATAGGCAATGAGCATTAGAGAAAGTGGCAAAGCTTCCTCCAGCCTGGGTCTTCAGGATTTCGATTTGCTCCGAGTTATAGGAAGAGGCAGTTATGCTAAAGTATTGCTTGTTCGATTGAAGAAAACTGAACGCATTTATGCAATGAAAGTGGTGAAGAAAGAGCTCGTCAATGATGATGAGGTACGCAAGCTTTTTATCAATAAATCGGGCAACTCTTCCAAAGAGCTTCCATATCTACCACAAGGTGGGAGCCGGGCTTCTGGGTCTGCAACACTCATTGAAAATTATACATGCGGTTTCTTATACGTACTATACTATAGAAGGTTCACAAGACAGATAACTGATTTTGAGCTCTTCGTTGACAGACTGGTAGCTCACAGCCGCCCTCCTGTGCCAGTGGTTTCTGTCGTGAGCCTCGTTGCCTCTGTTGCCTGTGTCTCCTTTTGTGATCAGCGCTGTCTGCAGCAGTGCCGCTGCAGAATTCAAGTTAATAAGTCTGGCTTGCTTTGTTACTTTGGAGCAGTAGTCCGCGTTTCTCCTAGTAACATTGGCTTGCTGGGCTGAAAAAGAAATGGGTGGGGTCTGGTTTTTGTATGTTAGAGTTTGTTTTTTTGTGACAAAGGAGAACTCACAGTGTTTATTTTAATTGCTCTTTAAATTGGACCTCCATCTTAAAATTGTGTAGCTTATACAGTGATGATGGAAACTAATCAGAATTGCGGTATTAAACTGCTAGACACCTCTTGTTGCTGAAGGTTTCCCTTGTGTTTCTTTACGCTGTTCTGAAAAGACTCAAGTGACTGCAGTTTGCTATCTAAGACCTTTTGCATTTATTTCTCCGTGTACCATTGATTTCTTCTGCATTTTTTGATGCTACTTTTCAGTTGTCTGCACCAGTTTATCTCTTATACATGAGTGTTTTTTCATTTCCGAGTGTAATTACACAATGAGGCTAAAAGTACAGGATGCTCAAGACAGGAAAAAACCAGAGTATGCTAAATTGTCTCACTTCACATTGGAGAACTACATAATATTTAATTTCTTGCAAGTAAAACGAGGATGGCAAAACACTTGAGTATCTTTCTGCTAATTGTCATTAATACTTGACCTAAGAAGTGCAACAATCCTTTTCTGAATGTTGCTTTTCTTCAATAAATAGGATATTGATTGGGTGCAGACAGAGAAACACGTCTTTGAACAGGCTTCAAATCATCCCTTTCTTGTCGGACTGCACTCTTGCTTCCAGACAGAAAGCAGGTAAAGGTCATAAGATAATAAGAAGATAGTCTTATTCAAAAAATATTTCATACTGTTATGCACCTCAGAGGCCTGTTTAAAGTGTTGTTAGGTAGGTGGCAAAAGTCAATGTACTGTAAATCAGTGTAGCATTTTATGAGCAAAAGGCCATGTTCATCTAAGCTGTTCAGCTTGGGAAGATGCAAAAGAATGTTAAGTACCGGTAGGTGTGATGGGAAGGATTCTGGACAGGAGAAGAGGTGCAGCTAGCAGGAAAAAAAAGGCTTAAGAATACGAGGTAGAAGACAGAACCTAGAATGAGAGGAAAAACGGATTTAAGGAGAAAAAAAACAGAAGCACAAAAAAATGAGGAAATTTATCTCAGACTTGCATGGACTCCGAAGACAAGTCTCTGAGCAAGACTCAGAAAATAGTATCAGAATTTTAAGAAGGAAAACAGGGTAATAGAGATGAAAATTATTATTTTCCTGTGTGTTTATAGAAGAGATTGCAGTAGAAGAATAAATTACTATTCTATACAGTAATTTCACTATATATAAAATATAGTTATCGTATATTTAAACAACATCTTTGCTGTTTGACAAGGTGACAAGCTGGTGGAGGGAAGTGAGAAGAAAGAGTATTTGTAATATACTAATAGTATTAACCACAAACAAAGGAAACTAAAGGGATCAGGAAGGAAAATGAGATTTTTATTTCTTTTTTTTTCTGGTTTGTGCATAGAAACTAATGTGAATCTACTTATATAGTCACGTACATAATGACAAGCCGTAGCTGTAACGGATTAGGAATGCGGGAAGGATTACTTACTTTCCTTTAGCAATAAAGGAATTATCTAGAGAAACTTCATATACTTGATTTTTAACTTTGGGAATTTATTCAAAGGGAGGGAAAATAAAATGGTGAAACCAGCCGTATTACCAGGGATGGGAGGAGTTGAATCGACATTGTTTGATAACAGACCTGTAACATCTCAAACCTTTTTTGGCTTTGTATACAATCATTTGTAACAAACTCCTGTGTGTTTCAGGTTATTCTTCGTTATAGAGTACGTAAATGGAGGAGATCTAATGTTTCATATGCAGAGACAGAGAAAGCTGCCGGAGGAGCATGCCAGGTGTGTCTAATTCCAGCTTTCTTGCATCAAAGCAGTTGGGTTTCTGACACAGTGCAGTAGTGCAGAGATTATGATGATGAGCCAGCAAATCCTCCCCAGATGTTAAGGATTTAAGGAATGTGAAACTGCATTCTCATCTTTATGCTGCAAGCTACCACATTTTTGTTTCAAGGAGGAACTGTAATAGGAAGCACTTTGGTATTGTTTGTATTAGCATTACCCTAGATGACTTCAGTCTGATTCTGAATTTTTATATACAAAAACACTTTTGTGGCATTTTTTAAGCTGTCTAATGGTATCAATGTGTTTCTCTTAAAACAACCACTACCAGCTGTCCAGGCAAATGCTGAGCTCTTGGTGCATATGCTTCATCTCAGATGGTGAGATGAAAGGGATTTCAGGAGATGTTAATATTAATTAAAAATAATTTTTAAAGTGACTGTGAGTAGAAATGTTTATATGATTATAAGCTTATCCACTTCTCTGGTGAAAAATAATAGAATACAGGGGATTATATTTAGAAAAGTATCATACCACCAAGACTATGCTATTGTGGTTTGGGTTTTTGATTACTTGAGTAATCAATATCTCTTTCTACACTAGGTTTTATTCTGCTGAAATCAGTCTAGCATTGAACTATTTACATGAACGAGGGATAATCTACAGAGATTTAAAACTGGATAATGTGCTACTAGATTCTGAAGGGCATATTAAACTCACAGATTATGGCATGTGCAAGGTAAGCTCTAGTTTCTTGCTAACCAGTGAAATCAACAATTAAGAAATTGTCGTAAATTAAAAGATGCAGAGACTTAAAAATGTGAAATGTTAAGGTGTTCGTTTATACACAGCACAGATAGGCTCTGTGCTCATTTCGCTTCTACAAATGGAGAAAAGAAAAAGAAATGCCAAAGTGCGCAGACTAGGTATATAAAGCTGCTGTATCAGCTTGACTGGGAGGGGTAGGCTGAAAGAGTCAAGAGAGCTTGATTTCAAAAAGAGAGAGGTTGAAATATATCAGTCACGCTTCCTCCCATTTGGATTCTGTGACACTTCCCATTTTCTCTAGGAAGCCTTTGTCACTGGAGCACAGGTTTGACTTTGCTGTGGAACTGCCATTATGCTGATCTATTAGAACTATTTTAAATGTCACAATTTTGGCCAAGCAACTGAAAAGCATAAAGTCATACAGGTTGGAAAAGGTCTCAGGAAGTCTAATCCACCCTGCTGCTCAAAGCAGCTATAAGATCAGGACAGGTAACTAAGGGCTTTATTCAGTTTGGCCTTGAAAACTTCCGAGGATGAAGACTGTACAACTTCTTTGGCTAAGTCCCCCATTCTGCGTCCTGTGCTGTTCTCTGAAAACCTTGTATCCGTCCATTGCAACACCCCGGTCACATAAGCTGTTCCACCGTGCCTCAGTCAGTCCTATTTGCCTATCGTTGGAGATGGGATGGAGCTTACTAACTCAAACCTAAAAAGATGTTGTTGTCAATAGGTATGTGTCATCCTCTTGAGACTCTAGATGCAGCCTGCTTCTGTTTTTTTCTGAAGCAAGTAGTGTTTTGTATTCATTTGCATGCAGATTTAAGCATAGTTTTACGAAAATGAAAGCAGTTTGTTCAGGACACTTAAATCAAAATGAAGTTCTTAGCAGAGCTGGAGTGTGGGATCTTTGGCTAACTGTAAAGTATTTTCTTCCCATCTTTTCTTAAAGGAGGGTCTGAGGCCTGGTGACACAACCAGCACGTTCTGTGGGACTCCAAACTATATTGCACCTGAAATTCTCCGGGGAGAGGATTATGGTAAATTGAATTCTTTCACTGCTACCATATAGCTTTAACCTTGTCTCTTAGTTCTTACTCAATTTTTTTAGCAGTAGAAAGTATAAATCTCCATTAGACATGTGATCAGTCTTAATTCAGCATCCTGTCTGAAAATATAAATAAACCCTTCAAAGGAACGGCAGAAAACATCACACCAAGCAATTGAGTTATCTTGCTTCCACACTTAAAATTCTTTTTGTCAGTCTTGAAGAACAGCTTGAGTCTCCCAAACTACTTATTGTTTATAACTATTTTATATACTACTAATGATAGTCTTGCAGTCTTGAATTGTGTTGAGTTTTGGAGCTTTATATGTGGCAGCAATGATGGTATTGGATATAAACGCGTTGCAAAGGGCCTAGAGAGTAGACATCCCTTTCACAAATCTCATAGCATTCCCTCCTGTTGCACACATGATGAACCAAGTAATGTCTAGTAGAATCGTTACCTGTTCAGATAATCAGAAAGACTGGCAATAATTAAGTTTTTTAATTGATTCTTTCTTCTCAAAATATGTCTGACTTTAGCCCCAAAACTCTTGGAATTTTTTCTCCAAAGTATCTCTGGTGGTGTTTTCTCATTTGAATTCTAGGCTTCAGCGTAGACTGGTGGGCACTTGGTGTGCTTATGTTTGAAATGATGGCGGGCCGGTCACCGTTTGATATTGTTGGGAGTTCTGACAATCCCGATCAGAACACAGAAGATTATCTTTTCCAAGGTGAGTACCATGAGTGTTCCTACGCTTTAGTCCTTTGTTTCTACTTACCTTTAGTCTAACTTTAAAGATGCAAAGGCTGATACAAACCTTGTTTCTTGCAGTAATTTTGGAAAAACAGATCCGAATTCCCCGATCCCTTTCTGTTAAAGCAGCAGGCGTTCTAAAGAGTTTCCTCAATAAGGTAAGAGCGAAAGGGGACTATTCAAGACTTCTCAAGAGCAACTACATTGTGTTTGGGTTTGTTTTTTTTTTTTGAACCCATTGACTAATTGATGTGTAGCAGATGTACTTTATCTGTCATGTACAGAAACAGGGTAGAAAAGGTGTGAGCCTAAAGCAGAATTTCAGTGGGGCTGGAGGACCTATTCGAGATACTTGTCTTAAAACCTGAAGCTCCAGATTCTCCCGCTGGGATCATGAGTAAATTTCAAATTGAAAGGCATAGGAATGCTCCAAGTGATTTCTTTAATCTGGGGAATTGGACAAATAGCAGATTTATTTTGGTTCTTAAAGAGAAGGTGGTCAGTGAATCGCTTTGACAACTTCTGATGACTTCACGGAGGGAAACACAGAGGCAGTATACGCTGTTTGCTGGTGGCTAACTAGCCTGAGAGTCAAAAGGTGCATACGTGGTAGTGGACTAGTCCGAGCACAAGCTGACGTTTATTTCTTGTTAGATGAGTGGGGAGAAAGAGGTAGAGGAGAAAACAGTTTTGGTTAAATTATTTTGAGAAAGTAATACTGTTCAAGAACACTGATTCTGTTAACAACACCTTGGTAGTGTGTGCGTACACGTACGTGGGGGTGGAATTGTGTTGTTAAAATAACATTCCTTCCGCTACATTTCTCAGTAACCTGCAGTTACTACCCCAGTATGATTGCCTGGCATAGTCTGCTCAGGGAAGGGGGAAGAATCAAATTCACTTGTAATCTAACCAGGTTTGCTCTGAAACATAACAGTATGTTTAAACAGGTCTGAATAAAAATGAAGAAAAATAGCATGGTTGTTTTTAAAAAATTCCGTTAAAGCCTTCCATGTAGTCATGCCTATTTCGGACAGTAAATTGAAACAGTTTCCCAAATAAATAATGCTAACTTAGTTCTTCAGTGTCCCTCGTAACTCTCGTGTTCCATTTCTCATGGGATTTGTAACGTTTGTATTTTACTCATGTGTAGGCCATGGCACCCACTTAGAAATATTTTCTTCCTTGCACAGGATCCAAAGGAACGGTTAGGCTGCCATCCTCAAACAGGATTTGCAGATATCCAGGGACATCCGTTCTTTCGCAATGTTGATTGGGATCTGGTATGTGAACACTGGCTTGGTTTATTTACTTTGTGTACAGTGATGGCTTGACAACTCGCTTTGAGCCAGTTCATCTTCAAAAACCTTAAGCTCTTAACTTAAGATGCACCATAATGACAATACAGAATCTTTTAACCCTTTTACACACAGTAAGTACAGTATATTATTAGAATGATTGTAGAAAGTATACAAAAGAAACTTAATAGTAACTTCCAGCCTTGTTTAAAAATAACTCAATAGGTTGTAACTCATTCTTGGTGTCACTAAGTGCGTTTATTCTTAGATGGAGCAAAAGCAAGTGGTGCCTCCATTTAAACCAAATATATCTGGAGAATTTGGTCTGGATAACTTTGATTCCCAATTCACCAATGAACCTGTGCAGCTCACTCCAGATGATGAGTAAGTAATGTAGAATTTAAGAATCTCTGATAAGTCAACGAAGGAGTTATAAAACGTTTAGTAGCTCTAGTTGTAGTACAAAGAGTATATGCAAAGCAGTAAATACCATTTTCTTGTGTTAGTTTGGAGAAGATTCTGTTACGTAGCCTCCTGGCTTAGCGTGGCTGGATTAAGTATTGTAGTCTGGCATGATGTAAAAATTAACTAACAGTGGGAACGTTGCTATAATGGATCTTAGTTCAGGGAAAGATGAATAAGTGTTACTTTACAAGTTTTAATGGTATCATCTGCAAGCAAAG
Source organism: Dromas ardeola (assembly GCA_013398915.1). Classification (NCBI taxonomy): domain Eukaryota; kingdom Metazoa; phylum Chordata; class Aves; order Charadriiformes; family Dromadidae; genus Dromas; species Dromas ardeola. The sequence goes on along the minus strand of VYZM01000251.1, from coordinate 331,810 downwards.
AACGTGTGAAGGAAAAGACCTGTTGTGTCAAGTGGTTTATTTTTGCGTTACTTTAAGCCATGATGTTTCTAGAATGTTGGGTGTAGACTGAATTAATCTTGGATGTTCTGAACAAGAGGAGGTGCTTTGTTTGGCTTGTTTGGGTATTTTAAATTCTTAGTAGTCAAGTGAGATTATCCTGGCTGAAAAGCCTTGACAAAATGCAGGATAATGCGTTTGGTTTTGGTAGTGGATTTGTGGTTCCTTACCCTGAGGGGCCCTGATTTGGGATGAGGAGGGAAGGGCCTTTCTAGTTTGACTGAGCCACTGCTGTTCGCGTTTTAGGAATTTTTCTAGGGTTTTGTGTAATGTTTATGTAGTATGTAAACACAAACAGTGAATATTAAATGTTAGCTATGCACCTTAATTAGGTCTGACATCCAGCTTATGTCTTCATCCCTTTGTAAACGCATAATGTACAAGTAAAGTTTAGAAAAGTTGCTGATGCAGGTGCAGTATCTATCACATCCTTATGTTTTCAGGTTTTAACAAAACCGACTGCTTTGGGAAAGTTCTGAAACTGCAAACCTTGCAGGTTGCTTTGTGGGGAGGATATGTGCATGGGAGCAGCCCAGTCACTGCTCCTGGGTGGGTTTGTGTTCTGTTACCATTCTGGGGGCTACAAAAAAAAACCAGTGGCTACTGTAAGGATAGAGAGGGACAAAAGAGAGAAGGGAGGTGTTCTCAACTGCAATCCGCTGTATGGGTCTAAATTCTAAGACAAACTATCAGTTACTATTGTTGCCTTTTTAATTTTGCTGAACTAATAATTGTTTTTTCATCTTAATAGTGATATTGTGAAGAAGATTGACCAGTCTGAATTTGAAGGCTTTGAATATATAAATCCTCTTTTGATGTCAGCTGAGGAATGTGTCTGAATTCTCCATTTCTGGACTGTGCCAATTGTTACTCTGTTTGTTTCTGCATGGATAAACATCTCTTCATTTGGGTGCACTTGGATAAAACGAGTAACTGAACATCTTACCCTTGCCACCTAGTGTGAATTACTAATTTTCTTTTTGTATTAATTGTCGTCCAGGACAGTTGTTAGGGTTGAACCTTTGGCTGCCAGATTTAAAATGTCAAACTTTCCAACAGTCTTGCCAAACTAAAATTTTAATATAGAAGTTGGTCTCTGGGGCTCCTGACTGAACAATGGGGTCTGGCTGTATAATCTGCCAATACAGCATTCTGATAAAGTCAAACCTTCTTATTGCTTTAAGAATACAAATTGCACTAGGAGATGTAATAAAATATCGTTAAAGGACTTCCATTTTTCCGGCAAGGAAAGTAAGATCTTATGACTTCTGTAGTTTTAAATCTCTTATCTCTAAACGTCTGATTTTCCCGTTCTCCATAGACTTAGAAGTTAGAGCTACGTTATCACCCTTCAGATTGAGATGACAGTGAGGAGAGCAGATTTTTAAACTGAATAGGTCAAGGATGGCTGCTTTCATAGGATATATTGATCCTATCCAAAAGGAGATTAACTCGGTATTAGAATCAATAGGCTTTGTTCCGCAATGATACGCTAGGAATTGTACAGTGATACACAGAGAGTGCCTTTCTGAGCCTGTCCCTTTCAGCGAGGGTTGTACGTGCTATAAAGTGTCAGTTTAAATAAAAGGAATTCAATTAGTACTTTAAAAAGTTAAAATCTGTAGACTGTAATTTAGCAGTAATGGGCAGCTAATATTGATGGATGTAGAACCTCAAACTGTTATTTATTGCTTTTACACTTGCTGTCTTATCTGTATCAGAACTGCATACATTACAGCTATGGCCAAAATAAGGGCATTGTTTCCTTTTTTTTTTTTTAATCTTATTGCCATACTGTTGGAATTCGACTTTGCCAGTGGAAAAAGCACATCTAGGAAAAAAACAGGTGCTGTCCACAATGACTCCCTTAACTTCTCCACTTACAGATGGTGATTTGTAATCACAATCAAACCTTAAATGTTGGTAGTAGGCTCAAAGTTACTAGTAAAGCGGTTGGAATAAATGGAAAGAACGGTTCAAACTAGGACTTTTGGGGGTTGTGATTCTTACATTTCATGTTAGTAAACAGTATAATATACATCACAGATAAGTCTTATTGTTAATGTTTAAGGAATAGTTTTGAATGTCTTAGGCCGAAGAAATGCCAAATATACCACTTTTTTTATTATTATTATTACTATTTTTGGGAAAAGGGATTAAGAGACATTGAAGAAAAGAATCTGTGTTATAAGTAAGAGCTGTAAGGCAAGCTAAGCGTTACTGAAAGCAGATTTAAGTATCTGTAAGCACAAGTTAGCAAACCTTATCTGAAGCTTTTAATAAGACTTCTGCCTGGTCATTGTCTCTCCTTGAAAATCCTTGTATGGCGACACTGTAAATTCACAGCACAAATTTCCTGGTGAATCTTTTTTCACTTACATGTTAGCTTCAAGGAGAGGGATTGCACAAATACACAGTAGTGTCATGGATGGTATTTAGTTCATATTTTTCTTTGGAACGGAAATAGGAAATTTAAGTATTGGGCTGAGTTTTCAAAACTGGGAAGTGATTGGAGGGGCCTCAGTTTCAGGGAAGCTTTGAACTTTCGCACTGTTAAAAATCGGTTTTCCTTAAACTCAAGTTGTATATTTTCGAATGTAAAATATCCATGTAAACCTCCTTTTAAAGAGCAGCTAATAACTTCAGCATGTTCTTTTCATGTCAAGTGAACTCTTTACATGCAGTTTTAAACTTGTGATTAATTGTCTAGCATCTGACTTCTACACTGCATGAGTAGTTTAGAGATCGGGACTTAATTGATAATGAACTTGGAAGTTATTTAAAGCAAACAAGAAAAGCCTTGTCTTTACAGTGGCTTAATATCACATGGGGTATTAAGTAAAATGGCTTTAGGTAAGGAAGGGCATTTCTGCTTTTCATCACGGAAGAGTAATGGAGTAAAACACTGTCTTTTGTGCTTAAAGCGACAGTTAATTTTTTTTTTTTATAGATAATGTCACAGAAAAGATAACTTTTTCTATTTATGTATCTAACCATTAAGAATGTTGCTAAGTGACAAACATCTTAAATGACTGTAAATCCATTTTTAAACTTTAATTTTCTCCAAAGTGCCATGATGTTAACAGTTATTTTTCATTGTTAAGCATATAGCAACTGTCATAAATATTCAGAAGGGACATTGGGTGTAAACAGTCCAGTGCAGTCGGCTTTGTCTCTTGGAGAAAGTGTCTGCATCAGAAGCATCATGTATTTATGTGGAGTAACCTCCTCTTTGTATACGAGTTGGATTCTTGTGGGTGCTCTGCTAGTTAATATTGTCACTATTATTTTCCTGTTTTGTATGGAATATGGTCTTGAACGTTGTTGTGTAATCATTCCCTTTATTTGTGCACACTTTTTACTTTAAATAAAACATTTATATTAGGCCTCTGTGTGTTAACCTGTAAAACAAATACTGTGAAATGCTGGGCTCTGCGTGGGATTGTCGTCTGGCCCTTAAATACCCAGGTCCCACAGGAGCGTTGTTCTAATCTTATAACTTCTTCTAGGAGAATGCCCTGGGATAGACCACAGCAACCTGAGAAATACCTCCCTCAGCCGGTGTTCCCCAAGCACGTCTCAGAATGCAGGTCCCTCTCCAGCGTGTTTCACAGCCTTCAATTCACCATGCCCTATGGAGAAAAAGCGTCCTTGTAGGTCCTGTCTTTTGTTCCAACACTAGTGATGAAACAGAAGTAAGTAGTGAGGCATCAGTCAGCTGTGCAGATGCAGAAAGCTTCAAGTAAAACATAAAATGTGATTCTAGCTTGCTTGACCAAGGCCCTCTTTCAGCTGGCGCTTCTGAGACGTCATCTCAGCTGCCAGAGCTGGGGATTAGGAAGGAGTTCAGAGCAGCGCTCTCCACTGCACTTACTTCTGCGTGAGTTCCTTCTTTGTTTCTTCAGCTCCTCCCCCACATTCTCTTGGATTTCTGACACGGAGGGCGAGGGCACTTACCTCACACCCTGCTACAGATGCAGCACGTTAATATATCTTTATTTCAGTATCTGTGTATCTGTATTTTAAAAGAGTTTTCCTCTTGCAATCTGGCTTGTTAGTAAAAGTATGTATCGGCAGTCCTAGGCAAATGCTACAGATGGTCGCATATCTGAAATGCTTAACCTCCCCCCACGCACACTCCATGTTTCTCTTCAGTTTGGTGGCCAGCTGCTCTCGGCTCAGTCTGAGCAATTGTTTATGTTAAGACACTTTATAAAAGAAATTAATAGCTTGTATAATCTGTATATACTTGATACCTTAACTGCTAAGCACACATCTTCGCTTCACAATGGACGGCATAAGCAGCTTAAACAAGAAAGGTATCTGAAATTGCCTATAAATTAAGGACATCTCCCTGGGAAGAGGGAGTGGGGGATTGGAGCCCCATTCTGAAAAGGGGGATTTTACCATATCCTGTATTTTCCTGAGAAGAGCTCAGTTAGGGGGTTGGGGTCTTTTTTTAAGACTTTTTTTTTCCCCCTGCTTATGATAAAGGAATCTGAACTGCGTACTTGGAAAGTGTAATCTTACCATTCTGTACTTAATCAACAATTAAAGGCAGAGAAGCATCTCCCTCCTTGGATCTGTTTGGCTTTTGTGGGAGGTGGGCTTTTTCAGGCATAAATAGGACCAGAAATCTGTTGTGTCCACATCTGACTTCTGAGCTTGAACAGAGTGTCTGGGCTTACACCCCTCTTGCCCCGGGTGGTGAAGCGTCGAGCTGGACAGCTGAATTTTGACCATGATTTCAGATGTAGACACCAAGTCACTGTTCAAGTTCTTCATTAGCTGTAGGGTTTTGTACAGAACTGTTTCCAAAGTCACTCAGCCTCTAAGATGTGGTACGTGCTAAAATCCATCAGCTGTTTGTGCTTACAATAAGATCCGTAATAGGGTACCTAATACGGTACCTTGTCTGTGTTACTTAATCTGTCATAGGAGGTTTCATGAAAGCGGTCTTAAGTATTACAATTTACCATTAAAAATCACCACTAGATTTTATTTTCTTTANTTTTTTTTTCTTAAAAATGCAAAAGCCGGTATCTTCACAGAAGAAAATGCACAGTTTTTATTCTCTGTTCAGTGTTAAATTGTGCTCTTTACCATCTTTAGAGACTGTGTATAGGGAAACACTTTTTTGAAAAAATACTTCTTTCTGTTCCTGTAGAAAACCCCCTTTGTTCATAAATACGCAACTTGAATCTAATTCACAAAACTGCAACAAAGTTCTTTACGCACTTAGCAGTTTGACAGACAGCTTTGTATCTATGTTAACCAGCTCAACTGAAAGATTATTTTTATTTTGTTTTAATTTGATATTTGGCACTTCAGTCTATCTGCAGTAGTTTAAACGATGTGGTTTTATTTGCACTTAGAAATGTAGATTAGTTTGTCTGACTCGCCCTTCTTCCTAGTGCGGGAGTGGAAGAGAAATCGCCCCCAGGGACTGTCAGAGGTGGCCTGCAAGGAATTCAAAGGGGCAAGTGTGTGGGGAGGATGGGACTTGCTCTTCTTTTAAACACCCTTTTTTTTAAGCAAAAAAAGCTTTATGATATTTTTGTAGGTCTGTGGTTTTGAGTGTGTCCTGCTTGGTATTATTTTAGAAATACATGATATAAAAATTACGTACTTTCTAGGGAGCTGCTTGGTTTCCCATATATATCCCTCATTTTTTATTTTAATTGAAAATGAAACTTTTGTAGTTGCTGTATAATTGTAAATTAAAAAATGTATTTCTTAAATAATAATTTTCTTCCTTAGAGCTGACTTAGACGAGTAAAGACAAAAATTCCTTACAGGCTGCCTCGGTTTTAAACCTAAGGTGTTGAAACCAAGCAGTGAAGGTGCTATTTGTGAATTGCATTTTAAGACAACCTTAACTGTTAATTTCGCAAGCTTCCAAAGGGCTTCAGCACTTCTTGAAAATTCAGAGGAGTTAATAATGAAAGAAAGATTCCTCCTATGCTCTGTTGGTGCAGTTTATTCCATCTTGCAAAGGTCTGTAACTCGGGGTTTAGTTTTAGTGTCTTTGGAACTGCTTTTCACGGTCTAGTTAACGTCTTTTTTTAGACAATCCTCTACCTACAAACTTTGTCTTACAGTGCCTGATCATTGTAGCTCTATAGCAACACTATCATTACAGCACAATGGTTACCAGAATTTGCAACCTGAAATGGAAAATGTGCAGCAGAACTTGAAAAACCCCAATTAAGCAAGGACACCGAATTCCTAAGCTTCCATGACATCAGTAGGTCTAATAAAAGATGTAATATCTGCCTACATACATCCCTTTCCTTCCATCCTTAGCACAGTCCAGCTGTGGTGTTAGAAATCTTGCATTTTCTTCAGTAAATTTAAAATGGAAAATATGACATAGTGCGTTTCGCTGACTGGTATTTGAAAAGAATTTTTTAAATCAGATCCTAAACTCCTAGAGGGTGCAGAAGACAGGAATGTCCAGAATGCCTGGAAAATCGTATCGCAGGTCCATGTCTTCCAGGATCGGCTTTAAAAACTGGCAGATTCAGAAATCTTGTTTTATTCTGCTGTATTGTTGTGGCTTTTAAGCTAACTCGTATCTGCTTAATAAATAAGTACAGAGTATTAGTGTTCTTCACAAATGTGTTTACTTTTTCATAAGCCTATTTGTTGTCCTACCTTCAAACATTTTATTGCCAAAGAATAAAGAAACGGAATTTAAACAGGCAGTTGAGATCAAACACGAATGCACTTCTGCATGTTCTCCATCGCTTCCCTCGGGCTCCTTGCGCTGCACAGAAGCAGTTCACGTTTTCCTGTAAGGCTAGCGATTGTTCTCCAGCAACTGCTTTGCCTTGTGTTGTTTGCTTAACTGTAAATGGAGGAAAAAATACCAATATTTATAAGATCCTTCTGCAGAATCATTACGTGAAGCAATCCTCTTTTCTGTCTAAGGCTGGAAATGCTGCAGAAGCATCTGATGTAGCAGCCGCAGTGAGATGATGCTTGCACAGTCCTATGTAATTGTGTTGCCGCAGGCTAAAGAACAGCGTTTATGAAAAGCACCAGGGCACTCCACATCGCTCCACAATGCTGGAATTCTTTTAAACACTTCCCTGCTTTGAAAAGTACTATCTTGGGTATAAACCTGCATATTGAGGTGGAATGACCGGTATTTATTAACCACTGCGTGTTGCTAAATTAGATCAAATGCTGTTGGATGCAAAGATGAGCCAAGAGTAGGTTTATGGTCCCACATCCATGAAATTTCCTTAAAAGCACAAATCTCATTTGTGGTGAATCTCAAGTACGGAGGTGCTAGTCCTGGTCGTCCTTCAGTTGATGAAACTCCAATAACACGTAAAGCCTGATGGTTTTGTACCTATACGTTTCAACTGTGATTCTGCTGCTTTGGAGGAGTTGCGCAAATGAAGTCTGGCAAAAGGAGCTAGAAAAGTAGCAGGATCAATGTAAGGAAAAATGCCCTCCCCATAATAGTAGTAGTTACTACAATAAATGTTCCCTGAGGAAAGGCAGAGTCAACCTCTAGTGATTTACAATAAACATAGAGGGAAAAAAAATGAGGCTGGAAAAGGACAAATAGTAGAGTATTAAAGGGGGGGGGAGAATTGAATTTCTCCAATACTTGTGTTCTTCCCCAAGATTAAATCTTGGTTCCAGTTTTTGGGAAGCTTTTATCTTTGCTTTGGCCTACGTGGAATTGAAGGAATTTATGCCTTCCCTTCCTTATGTTTTCTCTAGCCTGTGAAAAGAGAAGTTATGGTTTTCTATAGGCATTCTGCGGAATGTCTATTTCAAGCAGCTGGAAGAAAAAGCACACTTAATTTCAAGTAATTTGGAGGTTTACATCCCTTGACAAAATTAAGGCTTCTTTTTGGTATCCCTTCGTATGTAGGAAAGCCTGAGAGTGCTGCAATATGGCAACAGTAAAACAATGATCCTTGTTACGACACCTTCCGCTGAATACAAAAATTGAGGTCGTGCTCTGTTTCAGTTTTACGATTCCTTCATCTGTACCTGAATTCTTTAATAATAGGAAGGTCAAGTGGTCTCCTCTAGGTTTTAAAAAATAAATACAACCATTATTGTCTTTGTTATTACAGAGTTACTGTTAAAAGCCCAGGCACTGCTATTTATACAGTTACTCTAAACCCTATTCTAGTACTTAAACTGTCAGCAATTTATTATTTTTGCAATATAAAGCACCACGGGTCCCAAAGATTGCACTAACTGCTGTGCAAACATAGAGTAGGATAGCTTCTACCTACAGATGTGCCCATCTGAGGTTAACATCAAGGGCAAAACCTGCACGCAAAACAGTATCAATAATCCCAGATCACTCTTTGCCCAGCTGTCAGAAGAAGGAAATGTTGCAAATCTTGTCGTAGATATTGCAGCTGATGGCAGTGTTTTAAGAGCGATTAACAAGGTGAGTCGCCAAGCAGCTTTGCCGTGATTCTCAGGGGCCCCTCCACCAGCGAGCCCTGCCAGCCCGGAGGAGATGGAAGCATACCAAAGGTGCAAAGTAGAGGATTAAAGTGCGTCGAACCCCTCTGTTGATCAGCTGCTTGGCATAGGGGCAGGTTTTGTTTGCCCCGTGCTAATCCTCCTGGCGTGGCGTTAGGAGATGATACGGAAGGGAGCCCGGTCGGTGTTAAGCGGTGCCTGGTGGTTGTACAACTGCCCCATTTTCATGAGTTACGCTTTTATACTCGCATTGCATCAAAATATGTAACTGTACAGGATGAAAGACAGCAGCAAATTGGATTGTGCCTTAATCTCAGCTGCCTTGACGCAGATGTAAACCAAAAAGCTTTAGGCTTCTTGCAGACAGAAGGAAACTGTAATACATAAATTAGTTGTACAAAGACTAAGCAGTCCCTGAAGAGCACCTTCCCCTTCCAGCAACAAGCCCGAAGTGGGAGAAGCTCCTCCCGTAACCCCCTCTGTACAGGGGTGATCGTCTTGCTTCCCAGCCAGGCTCCATGGCCGACTCCGACACCTTCTCCTGGGCTTCAGCATCTCCTCGCTCCCGGTGCCGCACCACGAGCCTGTGACTGGAAGGAGGGATCGGTGAAATGACCTTGGGGACGGTCACCATCACGCTCTCCTATCTCCCCCACGTCTCCCTGTCCCCCAGTAGTGGGGTCTTAGAGCGGAGCCCGCCTCGTGTGGGGCCCTGGCTGGGGGACAGTCGCTGAGGGACAGTTACTGAGGGGTGCTCGCTGGGGGACTGTCACTAAGGGACCCTCACTGAGGGACAGTCACTGGCGGAATCTCACTTGAGGGGACAGTTACTGATGGGCGCTCGTTGGGGGACCCTCGCTGAGGGTTGGTCACTGAGGGACCCTTGGTGAGGGGACAGTCACTGAGGGACTGTCACTAAGGGATACTCAATGAGGGACCCTTATTAAGTGGGCAGTCACTGCGGGACAGTCACTGAGGGATCCTCGCTGAGGGGACAGTCACCGAGGGACTAAGGGATACTCAATGAGGGACCCTTATTAAGGGGACAGTCACTGAGGGATCCT